>JAJEJO010053905.1:4894-15125 GCA_020662805.1 Glaucomys volans
AAAATACCTGCTAATTTGCTTGCAGTGAAGATAGAAAGCTTTTCATTACATATCACAAACTTCATTTATGTAGAATGAGTCACCAAGCTTGCTGAAAAGCCAATGAGCATCTAATCTCTAATGCTGCCTTCAGCTCTGACATCAATCCTCCCAGTCCAACTCATCGTTTATCAGCTATTCAGTCTTTTTTTTTTCATTTTCATCCTGTTACAAAATTGTATTGTTCATCTGTCAAAACAGCTTTGATTTATGCTTTTTTATATTATAACTTCAGAGAAGAAAAACACACACAGGAATATGCTATTTTCTTATGAAGGTCAGAATGCAATCTATGCAACAGAAAATGAGCAACTTGGTTTGAAACAAATGATGACATTATTAAGTTCATAAAAATTGCATTCCTGATCTTAAATTCTGCTTGATACTCATCCATCTATGTTAAATTTCTCTTGAAAATGGTCTTCAGAGGCCTGCACATATTTATGTATCATCTCCAGGCACTAGTGGAAAAACAGAAAGAAGCTTGTATGTAATACTTTGGTCTGTTCTAAACCTATTAATGAGATGCCATTTCAATTATGTTTATTCTACTAAAGCTTTATACTTACCACATATTATTGCTGAGGTGACCTCTATTAGTCTCTCAGAACTGTCCTGAAGATTAACCCTGAGCTACTTTGTGTCAATCTTGGCTCAATCCCAAGGAGGAAAATAAAATTGGGTTTTAGGTATTGTACTTACCTATGGACTTTCATTAAACCTTTTAAACAGATATTCTTACATATTAGAAGTGATTCCTCAAAGAGTTTAGGAGTCTCAGAAAACTTTATTCCCTACTTCCCTGAGAATGAACACTTGTGCGCTGACAAAATTGGTAGCATGTTAAACTTAATTATAATCTTGAAGGTAAAATGTCAATAAAAGTCAGGCAAAGAGCATATGTTTAGAAAATTGTAGATATTCTGCTCACTTTGTCTTGATGGCATATTATGTAAAATAGAGTAGTTTTTTTCCCTACTCATGTGAACCCCAAAGACATTTATCCTTCTCAACAAGCTAAGAGGGAGAAATATGTCCTTGCGGTGAGCAGTAGGGCTTAGGGTGATTATACCCAATATGTAGTATCTCAGGCTCTAATAGGTCTTCATAGCATCCTAATAAAAAACACAAAGTTAAATATAACTCTAGGGACTGAATTTTTCCTATAGTGAAGGTAAATCTTATTTGTTTACAGAAAAAGCACACACCTCTGTTTTGTGTGATTCTTATGGTTTTTCTAAATTGACATTTAAATCAGAAGAAAACAGGGGATTACCAGCTAGTTCCATCAAACAACATTCAAGTTGCCAATAACCAAGTGTCTTGAGACTCTAATCTAGACCATCACCAGATTTCCAACGCAAATTATTATTTTCTCTAACCAGAATTCATGGATGTGTACGTGCAAATATTACATGTAAAGCTGCCTCTTTAATATGGGGAATGTTCCTGCATTCTCATTGTCAACTTTAGTAAGAGTATTGAGACCATCACATCCTGAGTTTTTCTAAATTTACCCTCTCTTAAGATCTCAAATTGTTCTTCAACATTATCAACTTACTTAGAAGAGAAAAAAAAAACTTTTAATCCTCAATTTTCATAATTTCTATTTCTTACATCAGATGCAGGCCTCAATGAATAATAGTAGATTTGGTGCTAACAAAAACAGAAAACACTCTAACACAATCTACAAATGATTTTTGTACTAAAAATTTTGTTGTAACTTTTCAAGTAAAGCATCATAATTTCTTTCCAGAAAACTTTTCAACCAGAAAAATTTACATTAAAATAGCACTGGTACAAATCCTCTATACTGCATATTTTCCAGTGTGTTCATAAACATGTCTTTTACTTATGATTTCTATAAAGACAGTATGAGGAAGATGAGTGGCCAACTAATGCATTGTCAGCCCTGAGGTGGTGGAAAATAATTTTGGTTCATAAACTAAGCTTTGGTTAAATGATCTGAATTCTGATTGTAGTTCCTACAATTTTAAATAACTGGTTTAGATGAGTCACTTAACTCCCTTTGAATAGTAGCTTCTTCAGTCACTAATTTGACTAAATAAAACAAAATGTGAGTTTTGGTTTATACAGAAATACACAAAATGTAAACTATACCTTCAAGTTATTATCTAGTGAAGACTCAGATATGTAATTAGAACTACCCATATGATACTAGTTATGCAAATGAAAGTTTGTAAGACTGATGTAAGGAAAATGAGAACTACCCTTGCTAATTACTGTTTGGGTTAAATGAAATATGGAGTAAGAAAGAAACTTAAAAAATGTACAGGTATAATCATGATATATTATTCTCCACATCATGCTAATTGTTAGTCCCAGGTAAGACAGGAAGCTAAATGGATTTGAAGTCATCACATCCTAATCCCTGGAATCTGTGATTATGATGCCAACATGACAGAAATGAATAAGAAATTTGAGTTGGAGTGATTAACCCAGATTATCTGTAGGATCTAAAATAATTGCAAGAGTCTTGCATAGTAGAAGAGGAAGGCCAGAGAGGAGATCAGAGTGGTGAGATGTAAGAAGAACTTGATCCAGCCCTCCTGGCTTTCAAGATGGAGAAAAAAGGCTACAAGCCAAGGAATGCTGCTGACTTTTAGAAGCTGGAGAAGATAGAGAAACAGAGTTTCCCCTAGAACCCATGCCCCCCACCCCCATGAAGGAATGCGGCACTTCTGATATTTTTATTTTAATTCAGTGAGACATATGTTGAAATCATAGCCTATAGAATATTACTATGACACATTTGTGTTGTTTTCAGTCAGTGTGTCTGTAGTTACACTGACTGTAACCACAGTCAGTGGTTGTGGAAACAAATATAACAGGCACTGAGGTTTTTGATACTGAACTAAAGAAGTTCCTACAAAATCAGCCTCCAAGAACAAGAAGAGACCCAGTGGGATCATACTCCTGGAAGGCATTATAAAGCCAGTAAGCACAAGGAAAGGTTTGAAGCATTATCAAGAGACAGCATGGCTCTTGGCCTATGTGAGCACATAATAGACATGAAGCATAGTTGATCCATTGTTCATACATTTTTAAGCATCTAATTTTAATAACTGTATGTTAGAGTTTTTAAGAAACAAAAAAGGCAAACTCAATGTATTTTCTTAAGTGATGTGCATAACAACAGAATTACCAGAAAGCATCATGTACAAGTCAAATAGTAGAAATGTGAGCATAATTTACATAGCATAAACTATGACCCTATGAGATTACAAATGAAAGTGTTTGACAAAAGGGGAGTAGTTAGGATAGGGATGGGGATTGAAGCAGGTGAAAAGATAATAAGATCTGAAGGCCAGTGTAAGAGTAGGAGGAGGATAAATGTGGGGAGAATGGGCAAATCCTTACCCCTACTTCCTATTGCAAGTAGAAGTTATCAATATTTCTCTTTTTTACCTACTGGACTCCCATGAAATAATTCCTTTGTAAAAAGATGTGAAGCCTTTTTTAAAACTTTGACAAACCACCACCATAATCAATAGGAAACCAGTGAACAAATTTAAGCTTGAAAATTCCATGAATACTTTGCCACGCATGTAAAAGATGTAACTGTTTCTTATTTTTGACCCCAAACTGGTTCTTTTTCCCCCCTCAGAATTTTTCGGACCTTCTGAGATGCTTTCCTCTATCAAACCCTTGTGCCCTTTTGTTCTGATTGAGCAGTTTATTCTTGGCTAATAATCGGTCTCCCAGATTGACTTCTGAACCTGTTGGAGTACGGGAGGTCATAGATATAGGGTAAAAGAAATGAGGGAAACAATGCAATACAATGAGATAAAAGTAGGAAATTTCAACATACTCTCGCTAACAGGCCTTCCAGATACAAAATCAGCAAAGATACATCAGATTTTGTCAGATATAGAACAGATTGAATTTAGAAAGGATTATCATATTGAATTTAGAACAGATTATTAGATTCACATAGATCAGTTGAATTTAACGCACATCTATAGAATATTTTATTCAACAACTAGATACACTTCTTTTTCAGTCACTACTGGAACATTTACCCAAATTGATCACATATTAAGCCATGAAACCAGTGCAAAATGATTAGCAAATTATTAAAATAATCTCTTAAATCATTTTTTGATAGTAATGGAATGAAATTAGAAATCAGAAGCAAGAAAAACTACAGAAATTATGGGAATACATGAAGATTGAACAATAGACTATTGAATGATGAGGGTCATTGAAGAAATTAGAGGGAAATGTTAAATTCTTCGAATTTATCAAAAAAGTGGAAATAAAACAACATAATTTCTGGATATAGCAAACAGTAAAGGAAAAATTTATAGTTATAAATGTCTGCATTATAAAAACAGAGAGGTCTTAAACAACCTAATGATGCATCACATGGTTTTACAAAAAGGAACAAAACAATATTAAAACTAGTAGAAGAAATGATATAATATAGATAGAAGTTTAAATTAATGAAATAGAAATTAAATGAATAATAAAGAGGGTCAGTAAACAAAGATATGTCTGTTGGAGAAATTAATGAGATTGATAAACCCTAACTAAACCAACCAAAAGAAAGAGAAGACCCAAATTAATAGAGAGAGAGAGAGAGAGAGAGAGAGAGAGAGAGAGAAGGGATATTACAACATATGCAATTGAAATCCAGAGGAACACTGGGGACTATTTTGAAAAAATATATTCCAATACATTGGATAATATAGGCACATATTACCTATGAAAACTAAACTAAAAACACATAGAAAACATAAACACACCAAAAACAAACAAGATTGAAGTAATAATAAAGCTTCCCAATAATAAAAAGCAGACCAGATGGATTCATAGCTGAATTTTCCAAATCTTTACAAAAGAGCTAATACAAACATTTCTCAAATTATTCCATTAAATTGAAAGAGAGGGAATTCTTCCAAACTCATTCTATGAAGCCCATATCACCCTGATACTAAAAGTGGATAAGGTTAGTTCAAAGAAAGAAAACTATAGACCAATATCATCAATAAACATAGATGCAAAAATCCTTAATAAAATATGAGCAAATTGAATTAAAATTGCATTAAAAAGACCACATGTGATAATCAAGTTGATTTCATCTCGGGGATGCATGAATATTTCAACATCTTCAAATCAATGAAATTGTAATACACCACATATATATTAAAAAGAAACAAAAATCACCTGGTCATCTCAATAAATACAGAGAACACTGAAAATAATTGACACCTCTTCATGATAAAAACTCTGAAGAATCTAAGAGTAGAAGGAACTTACCTCAATATCATAAAGACTATATATAACAAACCTAAAGCTGGCATCATACCGAGTGAAAAAAATCTGAAAACATTTCTTGTACAATCAGAAACAAGACAAAGATGTCCACTCTCAACACTCCTATACAATATAGTAGTTGAAATTTTGGCCAGAGCCATTAGGTAAGAGGAGAAAAAATAAAAGGAATGAAAACAAGAAAGGAAGAAATCAAATTATCCCTATTTACAGATGATAAGATCCTATATTAGAAGATGCTAAAGCTTCCTTCAGAAGCGTTCTAGTGCTGATAAACAGATTCAACCAAGGAGCACGATAAAAACACAAAATACAAAAAAAAAACAAGTTTTCTATATACCAATGATTAATCCACTGAAGAAGAAATCAGGAAATCAATTCTATGCACAGTTGCTTAAAAAAATAATGCCTTGTAATAAACCTAACCAAGGAGGTGAATGTCCATTACAATGAAAATTACATAACACTGAAGAAAAAAATTGAAGAATACATGAGAAGATGGAAAGAATTCCCAGATATATGGATAAGCAGAATTAATACTCTTAATATGTCCATATTGCCAAAAAGTTATCAGCAGATTCAATGTATTCCCCATAAAAGTACAGATGATACGCTTCACAGAAATGAAAAAAAATCCTAAAATTCATACAGAAAAACAAAAGACCCAGAGGATCCTAGTAATCCTGAGCAAAAAGAGCAATACTAGAGACATCACAATACCAGATCTTAAATTATACTACAGAGCCATGGTAACAAAAACAGCATGGGACTAGCATAGAAACAGACACGTAGACCAAAGAAACAGACACAGAGATAAATCCACACAGTTACAGTAATCTGATTATTAATAAAGTTACCAAAAACATACACTGGATAAAAGGTACCTCTTCAACAAATGGTGCCTGGAAAACTGGATATTCATATCTAGAAGAATATAAGTTGGGCTGGGGATATAGCTCAGCAGGTAGAGTGCCTGCCTCACAAGCACAAGGCCATGGGTTCAATCCCCAGCACCGCAAAAAAAACAGTGCGCAAAAAAAAAAAAAAAAAAAAAAAGAATAAAAGTAAACTCCTGTATCTCATCCTTTATGAAAGTAAATACAAAAGATCCAACTATAAGGCCAGAAACTTTGCAACTATTAGAAGAAAAAATATGGGAAACAATTCAACATATAGGCACAGGCAAAGACTTCCTGAGTAGAATCCCTATAGCACAGGAAATAAGAAAAAGAAGCAATAAACCAGACAACATCTGTAATGGTTTGGACATAAGGCATCTCCCAAAAGCTCATGAGTGAGACAATGTAAGAAGGTTTAGAAGTGGAATGATTAGGTTATGAGAGTCTTAACCCAATTAGTGCATTAATCCACTGGTAATGATTAACTGGACAGCAACTGTAAGGCAGGTAGGGTGTGGTTGGAGGAGGTGGATCAATGAAGGTGTGCCTTTGAAGTATACATTTGTCCCTGGTTGAGGAATGTTCTCCCTGCTTCCTGATTGCCAGGTCCTGTGATGCTTTCCTCTATCAATCGCTTCTACCCTTATGTTCTGCCTCACCTCCTGCCCAGGGTAATGAAGCCAGTCATGTGTGGACTGAGACCTTTGAAACTCAGTACCAAATAAATATTGTTTCCCCTCTAAAATTCTTCTTCATTATTTTATTTTTATTTTTGGTATTCAAGTCTTTTTGTCACAGTAGTGAGAAACTGACTAAAGCACAATTGCTTGATATTTAGCCAAAAGAATGAAATCAGCATACAAAAGAGATACCTGCATATCCACAATTATCACAGTACCATTCACAATTGCCAAGTTATGGAATCAATCTAGGTGTCTGCCAACTGATGAATGGATAAAGAAAATTTGATTTATGTACACAATGGAGTTTTATTTAGCCATAAAGAATGAATTGTGTCATTTTCAGGAATATTGATGGAACTGGAGACCACCATTTTGAGCAAAGTCAGACTCAAAGATAAAAGTATTGTATGTTTTCCCTCATTGTGAAACCTCAAAGGGGAGGGGGACAAAATGGGGAAATGCTATGAAAGTAGAAGGAAGACCACTAGGATAGAGGAACAGGATCTGGGGAGGCAGAAAGAGAGGAGAGAAAGTATTAAGGAGTGATTGACCAAATTATGTTTTTGTGTATGTACAGATATGCCACATAAAATCCAACATTCTGTGTAATTGATAGGTGTCATTAAAATAAATAAATAAGTAAATAAGCCAGGTATGGTGGCACATGCCTGTAGTCCCAGCTATTGGGGAAGCTGAAGCAAGAAGATTACAAGTCTGAGGCCAGCCAGGGGAACTTAAGGAGACCATTTCTCAAAACAATAAAGAAATGAAAAACAGCTGGGGATGTAGCTCTGTGGTAAAGTACACCTAGCATGGGAGAAACCCTAGTTTTGATCTCCAGTGCGAGGGAAGGAAGGAAGGAGAGAAGGAAGGTTGGAAGGAATGAAGGGAGGGAGGGAAGGCGGGAAGGAGGAAGGAGAGGAATAGGGTAATAAAAGGGAAGAATATTCCAGGAATATTCCTGGGAAGGGGCAGGGATTTTCTGGGAATTCGGGTATCACTTTCTTCCACTCTTTGGTTCTTTCTGCATGGCAGTTGTCAACTGTCATGAAGCTGAGGAGTGTGTCCTTTAGTATGCAGATGGGATTGTAATGAAGTTAAAAGTCCTCTGGTGGTCACTCTGGCAGCCACCAAAGATCTGATGAGTTTTGCTTACGCCACCTGAAGAGGAACTTCTGGTCTCCTGGCATCCTGTCCTCAAAGACAAACAAGATTAGGACAGGGCAGAAATTCAGAGAGGTCACCTAGGGAATACAAGATTAAGGCAGGGTAACAGAATAGGACATAATTATAAAAGGCCAAGTTTGAAACCAGTGGGGAAGAAGAGAAAAAGACAAGATAGATTTTTCCAAGTAGAAATGTTTGAACTTGGTCTTGATTAGGTAAGGATGGGCGATAGACTGACCCTGAGATTACCGGCTTCAAGGGTAGTGAGGCTGTTATCCACCAAATAGCTAAGCCTAAATGATATATGAACTCATTTTATCCTCATAGCCATTCCAGGAGGTGGTCTGTATTATTATTCCAGATTTAGTGATGAGCAAACTGAAGCTAAGTAATTCACCTAGGTCATCTGATAGCTACTGGCAGAGCTGGGATTCAAATTTGAATAGCATGGCTATGGGTGGGAGCCCAAACTCTGAGCCACTGTGCTGCAAAGGATGGAGTAGTTATTTAGAGAAAGAGAGCAACTTTTACTTTGGGCATGTGAAATTTGAAGCAAAAGAAATCCAAGAATTCTGCGGTACATTTTGCTATCATTATAGACAGATCTTAGAACATTACTGCCGGATAGAACAAAGTTGACCCTGACAAAAGATAGATCCAGATATCACTAAATTATTGTTTGAGCCAATAGGACATCTTGACTTTTGTGAAGTGTGCTGAGAAGTGTAATGTTATTTCATATCACTAAACTATAGCAATTCATAAAGGAATTAGAGAGAGATCTACACCCTAGAGACAATCATGACATATGGCTATTATAAAAATATAGTTTTTAACAACATCAAATCCAAGTTGTGTTAATGAAGTTTGTTCATAGTACAATAAGTGTACTAAGAGGTCAATAGAACAGTGAATAAATCCTTGTAATAAGGAAATGATTTGATTATTCATTACCTTGACCGTTATAAATAAAATGATGAGTTATTTTAACAGTTGTATTTGACTTTTTAAAATGTGGGTGAATTCCTCCTTAAGATTTAGTTACTGAACTAACACTGATAACAAGTAAAATAACAGAAATTAGTCCCTGTTTAGGTATGAAATTTCTGCCATATAATTAGAGATCTGCAAACTCATATGAAGTCAAGAGAAGCCTCATTACCCACAGCTACTTGACAAAACACTTTGCCACCTGCATATTTCCTGTTAAATTTAGATCAAGATTGACAAAATATTTTTTCCTGTGGTGCTTATAACTCAAAAGCCAAAACTTCTAAGACTCCCTTGCCCTAGTTTTACTTTTTCTTTTTTTCAGTTTTCTTTAAGAAATCTTTCTTTATAGAAACCTTTAGAACTCTTGTGAAACTTTTTTTTTTTTTTCTCATTCCTTTGCTGTTTGGCATTCAGAGGCAGGACTACATGGAAGCTTTAAGATAACCACCACAACAGAGACAAAACTGTGGCTTCAAGATGAAGCTGACCTTCTGGCAGTCAGAATGGAACAAAATCTCTCCTTTAAATCCCTCCAGTATTTGGTGAATCTTCTAATCCTAAAGGGCTGACCCTTATTGGTTCCTTTTGTGTTGTGAAAGAAATATCATATCTAAAGAACTTTTTATAAAAGTCTGGACAAATGCTAATATGTCAGTAATAAGTATCAGTAGAAGGACTCTGACTACTTGATGAAAAATATAAAGAGTACTCTTTCATTTCCTTTGAATTTGCAGTAGAAGGAACTTTTGACTTCATGACATACATCCTATTTAGTTGTAGAATCAGGATATTTGTCATAAAGAGAGAGAATGTTCCAATGTTGAGAATATGATGAGATTAATTCAAAGGTAAATTAATATGAACACATTAGGAAATATGAATGCATACATATGTTTGCTCTTAGAATGTTTTTATTTGCTTTAAATTTAATTTTTCAAATGTCTGTATAATAACACTCAGTAATAGCTATTCCTTATGTAATTTGCCAGCATTTCAGCATTTTTCTCTCACATAAACTCTGACTTTCTGGGTTTGAAGTTCCAGGTGTCATTCACTCTGGAAATAAGGGAATTGTTTTGTGAGCTCTTAGGTCACTCTGCCTCATCTGGGTCACTGAGCTCAGATCCAGGCAGAGCAGAATGCAGCTCCTCT
>JAJEJO010053907.1:0-10479 GCA_020662805.1 Glaucomys volans
AGAGAACAGTCTACCCTGCATCATTTGATGGTAAATTGGGCTGTGCATGAGTTTTGAATATGTATTTTCCTTGTTCTTAAAAATACACAGAGAGCCGGGCATGGTGGCACATGGCTGTAATCCCAGCAATTGGAAGGCTGAGGCAGGAGGATCGCTAGTTCAAAGTCAGCCTCAGCAACTCAGCGAGGCCCTAAGCAACTCAGTTGAGACTCTGTCTCTAAATAAAATACAAAATAGGGTTGGGGATGTGGCTCAGTGGTCGAGTGCCCCTGGGTTCAATCCCCAGTACCAAAAAAAAAAACAAAAAAAACAAAAACAAAAACAAAAAAAAAACCATAGAAAGAGGATTCCTAGGTCATCGTGTATGTTTAAAATTTGAATAAACTGCTAAAATTATTTCCAAAGTTGGTGAACCATTTACAGTCTCCACAGCAATGTAGAGAAGTTCAAATTTCTCCACATTTTTACCAATAATTGTCTTTTTTTATTCAGTCTTTCTGTGTCTGTGAAATGATATTTCATTTTGGTTTTGACTTACATTTCCCCAGTAACTAATGATGGTAAGCATATTTTCGTGTCCAATATAGAGCTGTAAGGGTTCTTTATAAATTCTCGAGGAAGTCCAGGTATATGATTTACAAATCTTTCTCTCATTCTGTGAGTTAAATGTTTACTTTTTTGGTGATGCCTTTCAAATCCTGGAAGTGTTTAACACAATGTGCATTTTGTGGTAGTTTGTGGCTCCGGTGCCATGTCTAGGCAGCCATTCCTCACTCAAGATCACAAAGATTTACTTTCTGTTTCCTTCTAGGTGCTATGTTGTTTTAGCTCTAACACTTATATCTATGATATATTTTGAGATAATTTTTGTGTCAAGTAGTGTACCATAGTGTCCAACTTCATTCTTTGAGATGTGGAAATCCAACCAAATTATTCCAGCCAAAGTTTTTGGCAAAATAATTTCTTAAGGTTAAAGTTCTTCAAAAACTGCAAATGCAACTGTAGCCAGTAGAGTTCCTTATTTGATCTTGTATTTGTTCATGCAATTTCCAAGTGTACACATCACTATCCTAACAAAATGCTATGGTAAATAGAAAGTGAGAAATTTGCTCCTCCCTTCTTGTATACCAAGTCCAGGAAAAGTGTTTGGAGTATTTATATCTATTTGTTGATATTTATTTGTGGAGATAGGTATATTTTCATTTATCTCTTTGTACCTTGCTCATATGGGTCCTGATGTGACGCCTACTTACAGCTCATAAAATATGTTTACTCCTAGGAATTATTGTGAAAGAATAGCTGGCATACCAAGATTTATGTCAATCTGATTGATACAGCATACTGATTTGGGACAATTAATTCATGCTTTTGTAGGAAAAGTCTTCTGAGACCTAGGTTCTGGTTTCTTCATATCCCTGCAATGTCAGTCTTCAACACTTCTGAAAAGGGAATCTCCACCTTCTTCCTGATTGGAATCCCAGGGGTGGAGCATGCTCACTTGGGGGTCTCCATTCCTATTTGCCTCATGTACCTTATTGCCATCCTGGGAAACTGCACCATCCTTTTTTTCATAAAAACAGAGACCTCACTGCATGAGCCTATGTACTATTTCCTTTCCATGCTGGCATTCTCTGACCTGGGACTGTCCTTCTCCTCCCTTCCGACCATGCTGAGAGTCTTCTTGTTCAATGCCACAGGAATTTCCTCAGATGCCTGCTTTGCACAAGAGTTTTTCATTCATGGATTCTCAGCTATGGAGTCATCAGTGCTTCTGGTCATGGCCATCGATCGCTTTATAGCCATCTACAACCCATTGAGGTACACCTCCATCCTTACCCCTGACAGAGTCTCTAAAACTGGCTTTGTTTTTGCCACACTGTGTATTGTCCTTGTTCTCCCATTCCCTTTTACTTTAAAGAGGCTGAAATTCTGTAAGAAAGGCATTTTATCCCATTCTTATTGCCTCCACCAGGATGTCATGAAGTTGGCCTGCTCAGATAACAGGATCAATGTAATTTACGGATTTTTTGTGGCTCTTTTATCTCTATTAAACTTAGTTGCCATTTCTGTGTCTTACGTGCTGATCCTGAAGATTGTTCTGGGCATTACCTCCCACAGGGGTTGCCTCAAGGTCCTCAACACTTGCATTTCTCACATCTGTGCTGTGTTCATCTTCTATGTGCCTATCATCACCTTGGCTGCCCTTCACCGCTTTGCCAAAAATGCTTCTCCAGTTGTTAGAGTCATAATAGCTGATATCTTCCTTCTGGTTCCCCCTCTAATGAATCCCATTGTATACTCGGTGAAGAGTCAGCAGATTAGAAGTGTGATCCTGGCAAAATTATGTAAGAAACAGCACTGACGGGAAATTTCAGCTTCAGTGAAAGCCAGGCTAACGCAACTTCAGAACCTGTATAGGGATTGAAGAATGACAACGCTAAGACTGGAGACTGAACTCAAAGACATACTGCATGCACTCCATAGATCTGTGGAATATGAACTTATTTATTTAATTTAACGGAGCATTCTGGATTAGACATCTTGGGTTTTAGTTTTAGAGTTATTTAGGCTTCTAAGTAATCTTCCCATCTCCATCCTCATTTTTATCTATTCAGTGAAGCCAGATACAAGCCTCAGCCATAATAATACATTCCTCATTAGGATTATAGAGATTTTTCAAATTATTAGGTTTTCCAAAAAAAGAAAAAAATTGGTTTACACATTTATGAAAATTAAAACCATCAAGGTTCTAATTGACTCATGTAAGAGCATCAGTGATTGAAATGTGCTAAAAACTTTAGGGAACAGACCCACAGCATCAGCATCTTCTAACTACCTTGTGTGTGTGTGTGTGTGTGTGTGTGTGTGTGTGTGAGAAAGAGAGAAAGAGAGAGAGAGAGAGGACGATTAGCAATTCAAAGAAACGATTAAAACCCCATTAATTACTTTGGAATATATTTGAAGATGTAAGAGTATAGAAGTGATTTATATAGAAGTGATATTTTAGGGCAAGCATTTATCCACAGTAGAAAATATTGAACTAATTATCATCAAATACATTGTGCCAATGCGCACATCCAGTAGAAAAATATAAGGGTTCTGATTCTCTACATTTTGATCAAAATTTTGGATTTCTAATCTTGTTAATATTAGTCACTCTTATGTGTGTGTTATAGTACCTCATTGTGATGATAATTTGTATTTTCCTAAACACAAATTTTAAAAAGTTAGTCAAGTGCATTGCCTATTTTTTTATTGGATTTTACATCCTGCTTGGTAGGAGTTCTTTATTTATCCATTGTCATATGACAGTATTATTAGCTGGTAGTTGATCTTTTCATAAAAGTCTTCCTTTTAATTATTTCTGAATATTTAAATCAAAAATACAAATAATAATTGCTAACAAGTACATGGGAATAAAGGTACACTTACACATTGTTTTGGGGACTGAAAATTGGTACTACAACTTTGGAAAGCAGTATGGAGGTTCCTCAAAAGACTAGGAAAGGAACACCATATGACCCAGCTATCTCATTCCTTGATATTTATCCAAAAGAACTAAAATCAGCATAACATAGTGGTACAGGCATACCAAAGTTTAAAATAGTGCAATTCACAATACCCAAGTTATGGAACCAGTCTAGAAGCACATCAATAGAGGAATAGATAAAGAAAATGTAGTGTATATACACAATGGAGATTTACTCAACCACAGAGAAGAATGAAAGTCATTTGCACATAAATGAATGGAATGGGGGAACTGCCTAGTAAGTTAAATAAATCAGATGCAGCAAATCAAGGGTTGAATGTTCTACAGAAGTTAGAAAAGTATAGTAAACAAAGGGGAATCTCACGAAAATAGAAGGGAGACCAACAGAGTAGAATTAGGAGATTGAGGAAGAAGAAGGGAGAGGCATGGTGAAGTACTGGGAAGGAAATCTACTACATCATGCTATGTCTGTATACAAATATACCACATGAATTCTGCTTGATATATAATAATAATGTACTAATTAAAATAATTAATAATAACAATGGAAAGGAGATCAGTAGAGTAGAGCAAGTGGGCTAGGAGAGGGAGGTGGAGAGGGAAGGAAAGGTGCTGGAGAAAGGGATCGATCATATTTTGTGCATGTATGAATATGACCTAATGAGTTCCACTATTAAGTATAATTATAATGCATCAACCAAAAACAATGTGTCAAGCTAAAAAAAAGAGTCTGTCCATTTCATCTGAGTTATCCACTTTACTTGAAAGCTTGTTTATTGTATTGGTTAACACTAGCTATTTTCTGTATTATCTATAGAGCATTAGCCAAATTCTTTGATTTCATTACTAATATAAATTTTGTGTTTTCTATCTTCTTCTTGATCAGTCTCTCGAAGTTATTTTTATACTTTTCTAAGTGTAAAATATTACTTAAACTTTTCAGAGAATTAAATTTCTGCTTTGTTGATTTTGTCATATTTCTATTTTATTGATTTCTGATCTTATCATCATTTCCTTCTCTTTTCCTTTGAGTTGAATTTGTTCTTCATTTACCATCTTCTTGAAATACAAATTTTACCTTTAGATTTTCACTACTTTTCCTTCCAATTTAGTGAAGCTAACTTATAATGATTTACAGAGGCACTGCTTTTAGCCTCATCCTATCGACTTAAAATGCATATCTTCATGATCATTATCTATGAGGTCAATTAATCTGTAATATTTCACTTTTATAGAAAAATTGCTTCAGAGTTACATGATTCAGCTCTACCACTTTTCTTTATTTTCTGAAGGAATTAAATTCAAGAAAACATTTAGCCTTTAGTTTTTTGGGATTGGCTTATTTCACTTAGCATGATATTTTCCAGCTCCATCTATTTACCTACAAATGCCATAATTATATTCTTCTTTATGACTAATGTTCCATTGTGTATATATATATATACCACAGTTTCTTTATCCATTCATCTATTGAAGGGCAATAGATTGGTTCCACAATCAAGCTATTGTGAATTGAACAGCTATAAACATTGATGTGGCTGTATTACTGTAGCATGCTGATTTTAAGTATAAACCAAGGAGTGGGATAACTGGGTCAAAAGGGGGGTCCATTCCAAGTTTTCTGAGGAATCTCCATACTGCTTTCCAGAGTGGCTGCACCAATTTGCAACTCCACCAGCAATGTATGAGTGTGCCTTTTTCCCCTCATTCACACCAACACTTATTATTGCTTGTGTTCTTGAAAATTACCATTCTAATTGGAGTGAGATGAAATCTTAGGGTGCTATTAATTTGCATTTCTCTAATTACTAGAGATGATGAGCACTTTTTCATATATTTGTTGATTTCCTCTATATCATCTGTGAAGTGTCTACCCAGTTCCTCAGCCAATTTATTGATTGAGTTCTCTGTATTTTTGGTGTACAGTTTTTTAAGTTCTTTATAAATTTCGGAGATTAGTACTCTATCTGAAGTTTGTATGGAAAAGATTTTCTCCCACTCTGTAGGTTCTATTTTCACATTATTGATTGTTTGCTGAGAAAAAAAAAGCTTTTTAGTTTGAATCCATCCCCTTCACTGATTCTTGCTTTTATTTCTTGCGCTCTGGGAGTTTTGTTAAGGAAGTCTGGTCCTAAGCCAACATGATGAAGATTCAGGCGTACTTTTTCTTCTATTTGGTGCAGAGTCTCAGGTTTAATTACTAGGTCCTTGATCCATTTTGAGCTGAGTTTTATACAGGGTGAGAGATAATTCATCTGGAAGAATAAAAGACCCAGAATAGCTAAAGCAATGCTGAGCAGGAAGAGTGATGCAGGAGGTATCATAATACCAGACCTTAAACTCTACTATAGAGCAATAGTTATAAAAACAGCATGGTATTGGTACCAAAATAGACAGGTAGACTAATGGTACAGAACAGAAGACACAGAGACAAACACACATAAGTACACTTATCTCATACTAGACAAAGGTGCCAAAAACATGCAATGGAGAAAAGATAGCCTCTTCAACAAATGGTGCTGACAAAACTGGAAATTCACATGCAGTAAAATGAAATTAAACCCCTATCTCTCACCCTGCACAACACTTAATTTAGAATATTTCTTCTTAATTTCTAATATCTGTCCTTTAATTTCATAGAAAGCATAGCTAAGTGAGAAACAGAGTAAAGATAAATAAAAGTAAAAATAGCATATATTTTATAATGTCAGTTTTTAAAATTCAATCATTTATTTATCCCTGCAAATACTTACTAAGCAACCATATACCATACATTAACCCTGATGAATAAATTAATATTTAAAAAACAGATGTGCTACTTGTCCTGTTACAGCTTAGTTATTATTGTCATGGAAGAAATGGGCTTAGCCCCTGAAGTGAACATTGAGAAAATGGACATGTAACATCAACAAAATAATTATCTCTCTCTCTCTCTCTCTCTCACACAGACACACACACACACACACACACAGATCCATCCTGCCTTCTCTTTAATTAAAAGGACCTGGAAAAAGCTCATAGGAAAGAATTCCTTCAACACAAGTTTGGGCAGGGGTATTGCTTATTTTTTAAGGCAAATGCAAACAGTAGGCTATTTGCAATTTAAAACGAATCAATTACATAGCATAAGGAGTTTATAGAGGTTTGTAGTAAAACTTTCTTATGCTTCCTCTTCTTAGTCAACTTAATATCCATCAAAGACTACATATTCATGAGGATGAATAAATTTTTAATTATTTGTTCATTATAGTTATACTGAAGGTAGAATGTATTCTGACATATCATACATACATGGATTACAACTTCCCATCCATACATGGATTACAATTTTTGTGGTTGTATGTGATGCAGAATTGCAATGGTCATTATTCATATGAGAACATAGGAAAGTTATGTCCAATTCATTCTACTGTCTTTTCTATTCCCTTACCCACTCCCTTCCCCTCATTCCCCATTGTCTAATCCAGCGAACTTCTATTCTTCCTTCCACCCCTGGTCCCAGTTATTGTGAGTTAGCATCTACATTTCAGAGAGAACATCTGGCCTTTGGTTTTTGAGGATTGGCATATTTCACTTAGCATTAAAGGCTCCAGTTTCATCCATTTACTGGCAAATGCCATAATCTCTCAATTTATGGCTGAGTAATATTCCATTGGGTATATATACCATATTGTCTTTATCCATGGTACAATTTTGTCCTCAAGAACATTTCCCTTAGGATCCCTGTACTAGTATTATCTTCCTTGTTGCCAAGACTAATATAAGACTAAATAGTCTGTATTATCCCCCAGAATAACTAGCAATCAGTTTAGAATGCTGAAAGTAATACAGAAATACAGCAATTTATTCAGTTCACAATCCCCCAAATATAGAGCAACCCCTCTGATTGCATGCTATCTATTTAGTTATCAGGAATATGACAAATCTGGGTCTACCATACAACCGTTATGGAACCTTGGATGGATTACTTGATCTCCATGAGAAATGCCTTCTTCATTAGTACAACGAAGATAACAATATAACTTACCATTATTTCAAAAATCATGAGATTCAAAATCATGATCTAGCAATGAAACTCTAAGTGAAATAACTCATATTTCCAATAAATAGTGGGTACTACTATGAAAAAATTGATAAAAAGAGATAGATTTGTGGCTCATAAATTCTTAAGCATGAAGTCTTGTTAATGTGATAGGTTCCTTGAAAAGGGAAGGTTTGGGAAAGGGAAAAAAATGGAACCTGTGTTTGATAAGCCGGTTCTAAGGGATATTTAGTTAGTGGTGCCCAGAGTACCTGGAGTGATAGTCCCAAGCATCAAGAGTAAAGTCTAGGCTAAAAATCTATGTCCTCTGGTATTTTTCCTTGCAGTGCTTCTATGAATGCACAAATTCAACTAATAGCATCTCTGATTAGACTCTGACCTGGGTAGACGAGTAAAATATCAGCCAGCAGTCTAGCAGAAGTATCCTGTCTCTTCTACATGAATATACTCTGTCTTTCCAGTACCTGGTTATTAAGAACCTCCCTCCAGCCAAAGCAGCTATATTTTCAGGTCTAGGTGTTTATTTTATTTCTTTGGTATCCACTATGTCTGTGGATTTACTGCATCTGCAAATCTCTATTATCATTCTCAGAGCAGATCCAGTCTAGCTGCAATCCCAAGAGAACTCAGTGATTCTAAAAGCAATTAGAAAAGGAAGAGAAAGGAGGAGTCTAAGATGGCAAGAGAGGCAGCAATGTACCTTCAGGGACAGGGAGGCAGACCTTGCATCTATCAAGGGAGAAAACGGAGGCTCATAAAGGTTGAAAGACTGTACTGCCTCCCAGGCTACTGATTTGCAACAGTTCAATAAACATCTTGAATTTTTATACTGGGATTCTTTGACTTCTCTCACAAGTGTTCACTACTCACTAGTAAGTACCCAGATACCCTCATTTATTTGACTTGCATTTTCCTTCTGTTTTTGATAATTACCACATAGAACTTCATACTCAGGAAGAAGAGGAATCCCTAAGTCATGTAGCTAGGATAAAACTTAGGGCAGTTTGGTCTAGATAAGAGCATACTTTATAGGAATTATTAGAATTAGGAAGGTATTTAGATTCCTTTGTCCACATCTAGTATCATCATAGAATTTATATAGTATATTCAATATCTCATATAGGATCTGAAAGCAAGAAATAGTAGAATTCTAGGTTAATTAATTTGGGGTTTAGTGATCTTTTACAGGGAAAATGAAATCAAATGCACATCTTCATACAAAATTCAAATCTAGTTTTTGTACAGGAGAAACATGGCCAAAAATAATTTCCCCAATTTATGACATAGGGAGATTCTAATCTAGAGGGTCATTCATTTTTCTTGATATGACAGCTACATGATTTCTCTCTGTACTGTCAAAAAGAGTTAGAGAACCCACAAATTCCAACATTGCTTTTTTCTTGCGAAATTTCCAGAATTTTGTATTTTGCTAACATAACTGTCTGTATGTTTCATTGCAGAGCCTTCTGAATACATCATGTCCATTACCAATACATCATATACTGAAATCACCACCTTCCTCTTGGTTGGGATGCCAGGGTTAGAATATGCACACATCTGGATCTCTATTCCCATTTGCAGCATGTATCTTATTGCTATTCTAGGAAACTGCACTATCCTTTTTATCATCAAGACAGAGCCCTCCTTACATGAGCCCATGTACTATTTCCTTTCTATGTTGTCCCTATCTGACTTGGGTTTGTCTTTGTCTTCTCTGCCTATCATGCTGAGGATCTTCTTGTTCAATGCTCCTGAAATTTCAGCCAATGCCTGCTTTGCCCAGGAATTCTTCATCCATGGATTCACAGCACTGGAGTCCTCAGTCCTCCTGATCATGTCATTTGACCGCTTCTTAGCCATCCACAGCCCTCTGAGATACAGCTCCATCCTTACATCCATCAGAGTTGCCCAAATAGGAATGGTGTTCTCCTTTAAGAGCATCCTCCTGGTTCTGCCCTTCCCCTTCACTTTGAGAAGCTTGAGATATTGTAAGAAAAGCCAACTATCCCATTCTTACTGCCTCCACCAGGATGTCATGAAATTAGCCTGTTCTGACAACCGAATCGATGTCATCTATGGCTTTTTTGGGGCACTCTGCCTTATGGTAGACTTTATGCTCATTGCTGTGTCTTACATCTTGATCCTCAGGACTGTCCTGGGAATTGCATCCCGAAAGGAGCAGCTCAAGGCCCTCAACACCTGTGTTTCGAACATCTGTGCTGTGGTTATCTTCTACCTGCCCATCATCAACCTTGCCATTGTCCATCGCTTCGGCCAGCATGTCTCTCCCCTCATTAATGTTCTCATAGCAAATGTTCTCTTACTTGTACCTCCACTGATGAACCCAATTGTTTACTGTGTAAAAACCAGGCAAATCAGGGTTAGAGTTGCAGTAAAATTGTGTCAGAAGCAGATATAATAGTGATATGTGGTAACAAACAGTGGGAGAAGTCGTTGGTGAGTGAGTTGGTAAGTTTAAGAAACCCTAATACTTGACATTTAAAAAAATCTGTATATGTTTTTCATTATCATCAGACTCGCTTTATTCACTCTGGATTCTGACAGTGGGCATAGAACTGGAGACAGGAAGTGCATTACCTGACGTTACCATCTCAGGAGGCTAGAATGAAAAGAGATGTTTTATGATGTCTGCTAACCAACATCATCAGATAACCATCAAACTCCAACCATACAGGTCTTCTGATAAACTGGTGAATTTACAAATTCTTCCTTTCCTGTGAGTTTTCATATGAGATCCCTTTTGTTGAAATGCTCTTGACTTCAGTTTCATGCAATTCATTTCTATTCATTTTGCTTAAATTTACATTCAATTTTATCACAGGTTACCTAAAACCCAGTTCACGTCATAGACCTTCTATTTTATCTTCTATTGCCATGTCACCCTATATTGATCTTTATGCTTGTTATTTGCAACTGCTGATATACA
>JAJEJO010053908.1:0-49749 GCA_020662805.1 Glaucomys volans
TAGTTTGATAGATTGATTTAAAAAAGAAACCAAATAAACCTAAAAGAAAGATTCAATTATATGAATGGAAATTGAGTGTATGAAAATCATCTCTAGGGGCATACATCTTGTTTTTCACACTTCTTAAGAGTTATTCAGAAAGCTCAGTTTTTGAAGATATGAAATATTCATAGGCATGCCCAAACAGTATGCCTATAATTCATGCTGTCTGCCTAAATTGGATTCCCATAGGCCTATCCACTTTAGACTCAACTTGCATCAGAATAATTAGCGTGTTTCATGTGTAAAACCACTGTTATTTTTTGAATAAATGTTTTCATAAACCTATAAAATTATGAAAATTTAAAAGATTCGTATAAAAAATTCTCACATTTACATAAGGTAGTTAACTATCCCAATTTGTCATATTATAACCAGGAAAGTCCCAAACAAAGCATGATGTATATAATAAATCAGGAAACAAGATATTAGCTAACATAATACACATTCAGTCTTTCACTTAGATATAATTATCCCTCTTCTAAAGATGAGCATTCAGGCAGAGAATGTCTATGAAATAGCTTCTATTAAATCAAATATTGGCATCCAGGTCCATATGGTCTTAAAAGAGATAGATTTTCTAAATGCCCTCTTCTTGCCCAGCATATTATTTTAGAAAACAACATTAATAAATTGTACATTAAATGCAGACTGCCAGGAAAAGTTTATGTCTCTTTAACCATATTTCAACTTCCTGATAACCTGTTCAGGATGCCCCCAGGAAGTCTTGCATGAAATCAGGTACAGGGTCTTCTGGGCCACCATGAGGATGCCACCTGGCTTCCTCCATCATTTCTGCTCTTTGTGCTTTCATCACTGGCCCTCCATGACCTCAAACTACCATGGCCCTCTTCTGTTACTCTTGCTGCTGTGGCACAACTGCCATGTGTTCTCATTATCTTGCATAGAGTTTAGTGAAAAGTGGAATTATTTTCTGTGAGAGCTTCTCATTTTGATTACAGGAAAAGATGGGAAGTCAGGTCCAGACAATGTATGAGTAGAAATATTCAGTTATTTTCAAAATATTTCCCTCCCTTTCACCCAAACCAATGATCTTGAACCAGAGCATTTTCATTTCCTCCCTAAGATGAACTCCACTGTTGGAAGCCATGAATGAACCATGGGCAAGTGTGAGCCATCTCTAAGTGGAGGGGAGCCCCTCTGAGAACTCTCGGTGTCATCTCACCCATCTGAGAACACTTCATTGCCTTGGCAAGTGTCTTGCTCAAAGAGAATTCTGTGACACTGCGGAATTTATTGGCTCAGACAGCCCCAGGTTCAAATGAATATCCCTGGAAGTGGAAAGAGATACCAGTGTGCCCAACTTGTGATGACAGCTGCCTGGAGGAGGAAGGAAGAATTACTGCCCAAGTGATAAATCCCCAATCAGCCCAACTTCCCATTGGCCTTCCACTTCTTTTTTACCTTGAAGAACCCTTCCTCAAAATAGTTCCTTTGGTGTGTTTCACTATAAATAAATCATTTGTGGGCTTTTCCCCTTGTTAGGATGAGACCTATCCAGTCTTTTATACCCATCCAGCCCTCTCTTTAAAAAATATTTTTCATGTCTTTTGCTTTATTTCTTAATACTGCTCTTTCAGACTTTTATTTCCAGCAGTCACATCTCCTACAGTCATTTACTCTGTCCCCAGGCAGGCTGCGGGTGAGTCTCTGCCATTCCCTCCAGTGTCTTTTTTTTTTATTTATTTTTTATTTGCTTATTGATTCATTGAGCACAAATGGAGTACAGCTATTGTTTCTCTGATTGTACACAAAGTAGAGTCACATCATCTGTGCATTCATATATGTACACAGGGCAATGATGTCTGTCACACATTCTGTTATTATTCTTACCCCCCAACCCCGACCCCACTCCTCCCTTCCCTCTATGCTATCTATCCTTCCTCCATTCTTGCCACCCTTCCCCCCCGCATTATGCATCATCATTCATTTATCAGAGAGACCTTTCGGCCTTTGGATTTTTGGGATTGGCTGATCTCACTTAGCATAACAGTCTCCAACGTCATCCATTTACCTACAAATGCCATAATTTTATTCTTCTTTATGGCTGAATAATATTCCATTGTGTATATATACCACAGTTTCTTTATCCATTCATCTATTGAAGGTCATCTAGGTTGGATCCACAATCTAGCTATTGTGAATTGAGCAGCTATGAACATTGATGTGGCTGCATCACTGTAGTAATCTGATTTTAAGTCCTTTGGGTATAGGCCAAGGAGTGGGATAGCAGGGTCAAATTGTGGATCCATTCCAAGTTTTCTAAGGAATCTCCACACTGCTTTCCAGAGTGGCTGCACCAACTTGCACTCCCACCAGCAATGTATGAGTTTACTCTTTTCCCCACATCCTCGCCAACACCTGTTGTTGCCTGTATTCTTAATAAAAGACATTCTAATTGGGGTAAGATGAAATCTTAAGGTGGTTTTGATTTGCATTTCTCTTATAACGAGGGACGTTGAACATTTTTTTCATAAATCTGTTGATTGCTTGTAGATCTTCCTCTGTAAAGTGTCTGTTCATTTCCTTGGCCCATTTATTGATTGGGTTATTAGAGGACACAGAGACAAACCCACATTAATACAGGTATCTCACACTTGACAAAGGAGCCAAAAACATACAATGGACAAAAGACAGCCTCTTCAACAAATGGTGCTGGGAAAATTGGAAATCCATATGCAGCAAAATGAAACTAAACCCATATCTCTCACCCTGTACAAAACTCAACTCAAAGTGGATCAAGGACCTAGAAATTAGGCCAGAGACTCTGCACCTAATAGAAGAGAAAATAGGTCCAAATCTTCATCACATTGGCCTAGGACCAGATTTCCTTAACATGACTCCCAAAGCGCAAGAAATAAAAGCACGAATCAATGATTGGGATAGAGTCAAACTAAAAAGCTTTTTCTCAGCAAAGGAAACAATCAGCAATGTGAAGAGAGAGCCTTAAGAGTGGAAGAAAATCTTTGCTACACACACTTCAGATAGAGCACTAATCTTTAGAATCTACAAAGTACTCAAAAATCTTTACACCAAGAACACTAATAGCCCAATCAGCCTCTTTCTTTATGTACCTAATCTGGTAGTTTGCCCTCACTGAACCTCCAGACTTTGCAAGCCCACTTGGCTACTGAGAATTTGGAATTTGGCTAGTCCAAATTGAGTTGGGCTGGAACCATAAAATATAAATAAGGTTTTAACGATTTAATATGAAAAAAGTAAAATATCTCATTAAAGTACTTCATATTGTTTACATGATGGAATTATAATCTTTTATCTGTGTTAGGTTAAAATATATTAAAATTAATTTCACCTGTTTTTTTCTTTCTTGTTATTAATTGGCTGGTAGAAAATTTAAAGACATGTATAGCTTACAACCCTGTTGGACACAGTTGTTCTACAGTATCATTATGCCTTTGTAAAGGTGATTGGAAAACATGTATACCACCCACTTCTCTTTTGTTTATCTATCCATTCATTCATCCATCCATCCATCCACCCATCTATCCATCCATATATCCATATATCTATTCATTTAGCACATACTTATTAGGGTTTATGCATGGAAAACAGACATGGTTATTCTTTTCATGTACTGCAATGGTTTAGTGAAGGAAAAACCTTTACTATTTCACCAGTAAATATAGAATTAGAAGCTATGCCAAATACAAGGTTGTAAAGGTATATGGGCTGTGGGAGCTATCCAGAAGGAAAGATAGCTTAGGTTATCAATATGGAGCATAAGGAAAGATCTCCCTTAGGAACTTTTGGCCTTGTGTCTTAAGGGTGAGCAGAGGTTAACTAGACCAGAGTGGGATGGGAAGAGAGGAAAGATTATCTTAGACAATCCTTTTCAGCATGTTCTAGCAAGAGGACTCATGATACCAAAAGAGAACATGAAAAACTTTCTGAAGATGAGGCTGGGAAGAGAAATATAGACCAAATTTTTAAAATCTTGAGGGACAAATGGTTGAAAAGGAGAGAGCATCAGCAATGGTTCTTGAAAATTTTAATTGATGCTTTAGAAGTTTAGTGGGCCACTTTTATTAGGAAAAGGACTTCATAAAATCATTTGTTGTTGTTTATGTATTGTTTGCTTCACAAGAACATGCTTTGGCACATTGTGTAGTCTTAGAAATGTGCTATAAAAATGTAGAAATGCCAGGTCAATCTATTTTTCTTTAGAGTTTAAATGAAGACTTCTTTTGGATAAGGTTATTCTGACTTTATTATACCAAAAAGAAAGGCTGTAAGGATGCAGAAAGTACTTTTTGGAATTTATATGGAACCTCCCCATCCCACACCCTGAGAATCTATGAGGAATTCAACTGAAAGAACCAAAAAGCAAAAAGGAAAAAAAGAGACATTTTTTAAAGTAAACTTTTAAAAATTTCAAAAAATGGTCCTTCCTTTCCCATTAGAAGATTTTTCTATCTGAGCTCTTCTCTACAAAAATTTTGTTAGATTTGTCTTTGGGGTTTTAAATTTTCTTTAAAAAATTTAAATTTATCATAAGGCAAATTGCTTGATCATCAATTAATGTTGAATCTGACAATGGTTTTGGTAATACAGGCAGGAACATAATTTGATTTATAAGTGCTTTATAAAAATTATTATTTCCATGATGCTTATTCAGTGACAGTTGCAGGTTCCTATTCAAATGCTGTGTGCATTGTTTTATGCATATTCTTTTTGTTACCCAAATAGATGGGTAAAGAAATAAAAAGACCTCAGAGAGAAAGACACTGGAAGTCATTTCCTGTAGCTTCAAACTTCATCCACTTAAATTGCAAATTATTCTGGGAAAAGATCTATAAATAACTGCAAAGTTGTAGGAATGCATGGGAAATTAAAGTCAATGGATAATGTGCTGCTCGTTCTGTTTTGGTTTTCAAATAGACTCCTTCATGTTTTGTTTACTGGACAACACATGGTTAACTGGCTTAGAATATTACATAACAGTAGACTGACCTATTTTTGACACTCCCTGTAGATCACACTCAAATATGCTTTAACACCTGCAGCAGAAAAAGGTGTGTATAGGAAAATTGTTCCCAAGACTTTTAGTTGTTTGGGCACACCACACTATATTTGCTTATTTATAAAATTTCAGAAAAGCCTTCTGAAATAATATAAGAAGAAAATTTAGAGGCAGATTAAGATTTTGCAAGTGAAATCAAAGTTTAAAAGATTAGATTATGAACAGAGAATACATGATAGAGAAACTTTGTTTTTACAATGATGCTGTGTTGATTTTGGATTAGAATGGATTGTTCAGTAGATTATTTGTAGATCTGGAAGCTTCCTTTTAGCCTCTGCTTTCAATTCTTATTTTTTGATACAACCATTTTATGTATTTGTTACTATCTCAATAATTTTTCTTTTTTTAAAAAAAACTTCATCTGAAAGCATGGAAAAGCAAGGGAATTATCAGTTATTGAAAAGCTGAAAAAACCAGTCTCATTTAAAGCAATAAATCAAAATCTGGGCCCAGTGACCTCCCCATTCTTTATTGCACAGAAAATACAAGTTATTATCTACAGGAACTGCAAATTAGCCATACTAAATTCTAAATGGTAAACTAGAATCTTTTTCCAACCATCCCTTTCTGAGCATTTCTACAAGTTAGTAAATACACACATTGCTTTAATTTGAATGTTTAAAAAGAAAGTTTTGCACTAGTTAATTTTCTTTGACCATCTTGCCATTCACAGTGGGTGCTTAATAACCTGTTTAGAACCCTCAGAATTCTGCCAAGGTCTAAAATTTTTATAATTCCAAGTCAATTTGGAAATTTAAAATTATTGGGATGAAGATGTTTCAAGGCAAGGAGATTAAAAAGGCTGGGTTTTCTTTTTCAATGCCTCCTTCCAAATGAGAAATCTGAGATAATCCCACCAACACTCAAGCTGGGCACCTGCCTTCTCTTCCAAGTGCACAAGTTTTGCATTTAAGATAGTTAGACAAACAAGCACCATCATGATTGATACAAGTAGATTTTGTCACCAAATCGAATGCCTCATTTGTCACTGAGTGTTAATGGATAAGAAATTGCATTATCCTTCCACTCCTCTGTTTTTTTCACTGGACCAGAAAAAAGAACTATAAAGTTAGTAAAATCAATCATTGCTAATGGTAGCTTGACCAGTGCAGGCTTCTGATTCTTAAGAGAGAAGTCTTGACAATATGTCTACAATGATTTTCTTTCCTACCAGTCAGATTGAGGTAACTTATTTCAACCTAATCCAATTTTATTTGATCTGCTCTACCACTCAGGCACTCAGCTCACTGCTAGAGATACAAATTGGTGACTCTATTACTCAAAGTACTCCAGAAGAGCAGAACTAATATAAAGATTTTATACACACACACACTCTCACACACACATTAAAGTACCTTCACAGAAACATCTAGAATCATGTTTAACCATAGATCTGAGTACTGTAGCCTAGCCTTGTTGCCACATAAAATTAACCGCCACAGTGACTAACAACCTATAAGGTGCTCAAGATGTTAAGATCCTGGGCTGAGAGAGAAGCTCAGTATAAGAACATCACAGTGTGGTTATGATGGGGAGAAGCACAGGGAGCCAGGGGACCTAATGTACTTTCATTAGGCTTCCTATAGGAAGTGACATTTAAGCTGATTAAACCTCCCTACATATGAACATTCTTGGGATAGAAGAGGGTGGGAGAAACGAGAAATGAGTTAAGGATTACGAGAAACAGAACATCCAAACCCAAAATCAGAGACAGCTGGGTCTATTCAGAGGATGGAATACAAGGAGATAGGTGTCATAAACAAGAGAGAAACAGGGATGCAGTCATTCAAGCCCTAATGCCATGTTAAGGTGTTTCCAGGTTACTACTCCTTGTTAATGAGTACCTTTGTCTCCAAGAAGGGATACAAACTTTTTTCCTGTTACTTCCATCATCCATGAAAATAATGGAAATTTCCAGTCCCACTCCAATGGATGAGTCTGTCAACTGTCACAATCTTGAATTCAGCAAGAGCAACATACAAATCAAAAGTCATCTGTTACATCAGTCCCCACATCAACTAAAGCAACTCAACCAGCTACAAAGAAACTTTCATTAGCAGAACCACATCTAATTCTTCAATGATTTCAAATATCCAGCCATGAACAAATAAAATATCAATACATCACTTGCTGTGCTATCCATTCTGAATGAATATTTGAAAAGAGTCCCAAATATTCAAGCACTATTTACCGACTTTCTGTTTTGTGTAGAAGTTGTGCTAAAGGAGGATAAAAAGACAAAGTTCAGTTTCTGCCTATAGGGAACTTAGGACTTTGCAGAATGACATTTCTGACTAACTTGTACAAGGAGATCACTGGGATATGGAGGTGATTAGAAAAAGAATTGAACCCTTCTAACCAGCACAGTATCTGGAGCAAAGTAGATGTCTGATAAATGCTACTAAATTTTAAAAAATATTTTTTATTTCTTCTTTTTAGATATATGTAACAGTAGAATGTATTTTGATGTATTATACATACATGGGGTATAACTTCCCATTCTTGTGGTTGTACATGGTATGGAATTACTCTGGTAGTGTATTCATATATGAACACAGGAAAGTTATGTTCAATTTATTCTTCTGTCTTTCCTATTTCCATCCTCCCTCCCTTCTCTTCATTTCCTTTTGTCTAATCCAATGAACTTCTATTCTACCCTATCCCTTATTGTGTTAGCATCTGCGTATCAGAGAGAACATTCAGCCTTTGGTTTGGGGGGATTGGCTTATTTAATTTATCATGATAGTCTCTATTCCATCCATTTATGGGCAAATGCCATAATTTCATTCTTCTTTAAGGCTGAGTGATATTCCAGTGTATATATGTACCCAATTTTCTTTATCCATTCGTCTGTTGAATGGCACCTAGTTTGGTTCCATAGCTTAATTATTGTGAATTGAGCTACTATAAACATTGATGTGGCCACATCATTATAGTATGCTGATTTTAAGTCCTTTGGGTATATGCTGAGGAGAGGGATAAGTGGGTCAAATGGTAGTTCCATTATAAGTTTTCTAAGGAATATCTGTACTGCTTTACATAGTGGTTGCACCAATTTGCAATCCCACCAGCAAAGTATGAGTGAAACTCATTCTCCACATCCTCACCAACATTTATGTTATTTGTATTCTTGATAATTGCCATTCTGACTAGAGTGAGATGAAATCTCAGTGTAGTTTTAATTTCCATTTCTCTAATTGTTAGAGATGTTGTACATTTTTTCATATATTTGTTGACTGTATTTCTTCTTCTGTGAAGTACTTGTTCAGTTCCTTTGCCCATTCATTAATTGGGTTATTTGTATTTTTGGTGTTAGGTTTTTTGAGTTCTTTATATATCCTGGAGATTAATGCTCTAGCTGAGGTGTAGGTGGCAAAGATTTTCTCTCATTGTGTAGACTTTCTCTTCACGTTCTTCATTGTTTCCTTTGCTGTGAAGAAGCTTCTTAGTTTGACACTATCCCATTTATTGATTCTTGATTTTACTTCTTGGGTTTTAGGGGTCTTGTTAAGGAATTTGGTTTCTGAGCTGATCTGATGGGGAGTTGGGCCTACTTTTTCTTAGAGTCTTAGAGGGTTCAGGGTCTCTGATTTAATGCTTAGGTCCTTGATCCACTTTGAATTGAATTTTGTGCAGGGTCAGAGATAGTGGTTTAATTTCATTTTGCTACATATGAATTTCCAGTTTTCCCAGCAACATTTGTTGAAGAAGCTATCTTTTCTTTTATGGCACCTTTGTCTAGTATGACATAACTGTATTCATGTGGGTTTGTCTGTGTCTTCTGTTATGTACCATTGGTCTTCATGTCTATTTTGGTGCCAATACCTTGCTGTTTTTGTTACTATAGTTCTGTAGTATAATTTCAAGTCTGGTCTTGTGGTGCCTCCTGCTTCACTTTTCTTGCTAAGAATTGTTTTGTTATTCCAGGCCCCTTATTTTTCCAAATGAATTTCATGACTGCTTTTTCTATTTCTATGAAGACTGTTATTGGAATTTTAGTGGGAATTATATTAAATCTACATATAAATGTTGCTACTTTTGATGAGGATGTTATGTACAAAGGCACCAGGAAAATTATTTTTAACAATGAGGAATATGGGACATTTATTTTTTGTGCAGGATTTGAAGGCCAAATAAGATTTCAATTAGCAAAAATTTAGGACCTGGTCATTCCTGGTGGAGCCAACTTGTTTAAAAAAAAGTGTACTATTAGAAAGTTCAAGCTGAGGGTTGATCAGAGTAAGTCCTCAAAGGAGCATAGTTCTCAGAGGATAGAATACCAGAGGATAGTTACCAGGAGTTAGAGAGATGAACTGTGCCCCAACCATTACAGACTTGAAGGTGAAAGAATGAGAAAGTCAGCTGCTCCTTAGGAAGCAATTATCATTTGACTAAAACTCCCATTGTTTTAAAAGATAAACCAGTTTAAAAAACAACAACAACAAAAGATCTAATTGAAATGATCCCACTCACATTCACTAGTTTTAAAAGAATTTTGATCATATTGATATTTTCTGATTTATGCTTTTTCTGTCTTCAGCCTGTGTTAAATGCCAATAGATAGAAAATGTCTTTTATAAGAAAGTGATGACATAGGAAATATGTTTTGAAAGTGATAGTTTCATGAATGGGAATCCATTTTTTAACTCTAATTTTTAACTTTCACGTTTTCCTTCCAATCTCAAAGAAAGAAAATCTTAGAATCTTTAATATGTGGTATTTAAGCCTGCTTGTAGTATATGTGGGTTATGTGGAGCATAGTTCTCCAATTTACTATGTTTCTTTCTCCTTTCTTGGTGCATAATTGGATTTTAATATGACAAATGTAGTAGGAGGTTTTCTACCCTAAGAGATTTCCTGGCTCCAATGTTTGAGAGCCTAATACTTCCTCAAAATGAAATGTAGGGATCTGTCTGGAAGTGCCCTTGAGAAACTTGGAAAGGTTTTCATGAAACTAAATACTTGAAGACAATAATTAATGTAATACTGTTTATGTTCAGCAGGAATAATTTAAATTTCTAAATAAACTCTTTTGATCTGAGGAATTCCCTTACCATATCTGATTTGTGTATACTCTGAAAGTGAAATCTTTCCTGTAATTTAAAAGCTTTATAGAACTAGAAAACACAGTTGCTACTCTTAATATGAAAAGAAAAATTCAGTACCCTATTTAAAATGTACAAGAAAAAAAAATCCATTTGAGTCAATTATCATGGTAAATTATTATTTACTCCCCAGAGTGTCAACTAATCAAGTTACTTCTTAAATGCCCTGACTTCTAGAATATCTTTTGGAATTTTATTAATTATGTTGACATCCATGGGAAAGGAAATATTTTCAATTAAAGAAACTTTTTATCAAGGTTAAAATAAATTATCCTTTTCTGTTTCACTAAATTTTGGTAAAATTTCTTAGAATCATATTAAAATAAATGACAATAGACCCCTAATTATATTCTCTTTCCCTGGAAATTCAGATTGTAGATAGGTTTGTATGTGATTTGTTAACATTCTGTATACGCTCCTTTTTCTGTACTCTCTGCGCGATCTCAAAATCTTGTTTGAGATGTGAGCTAGTATGCCTGTCATCTTAATATCTGAACATGAAATCTCACAAGGATAGAAACTTACCATGTTCCCAACCAAATCTTTTTCTTTACTCTTGAGTACTCCATTTCCTATCCCAATCCAAATTTCTTGGTGAACAACCCTGTCACTGAACAAATTGCAGTGAATTCCAAGTGTGAAATATGAAAATGATTTTCCTCACCACTAACTCACCCAATTCTCACACTACAGCCTTTATCAACCCTGGTCAATTTTATCTCCAGAGTATACATTCCCATCTCCCTGAGCACTTTCTTAGGCCAAGCTATTACCACCCCTTAATTAGACCTCCCTTGGAGTGTCCAGATTTGCACCACAAGGAGGCCAACTCATTTGCCCTCTTAACCTTCTTTCTTTCCATTTCTCATACTGAGATTAGAATGATCACTTAAAACGGTTTCCTTAATCACATCATTTCAAAAGCTTTCAGTTGATTTTACAGTAAAAGACCAAAATACTAAGAATAATCTGTAAGCCTCTGCAAAATTCAAACTCTACCAACTCTCCATTAAAAGAAAAAATAAGGCCAGTTAAATTTATCAACAGTTACTTGAGCAAGAAAAAGTTCTAGAACTAGGCAGTGATCCAGATCAAAGTTGGTGCAGAATGTCCCTTCCTGCCACCTGTGCAGGTAATATTTATAGCCCAAGGAAAGGAAGCTGACAAACAGAAACAACGTGATTGGCTGTAGTTGGCATTTGCCTTAGAAAGTCATGTTTTGACAGCTTTCAGACTTAGAATGGCTGGAAATTTTGTTACAATAATTGGCTGAGGCTTGGTTGCTTGGTTTCAAGGGTATTCTCTTGAGTTTGTTTCAATTTATTTTTACATCAAGCTAGGTTACAGCTTACTATGTAGAGGGGCCACTTTGGGCCAAACTTTCAAGTATCAAGGCAAGATTAGGCCAAATTTATTTCAATTCAGCATCTCCAACCACAAGCCATTCCCTGAGTCCCTGTTCACTGTTCTCTACTTACACCAGGTTCTTTCAAGTTTTTAGGTGTGCCAAGCTGTTTTCTGCCTCCTGGCTCTGACCTGGACTTGCACACCTTTCCCTGTCTCTCTTCACTTCACTGGTACCATCACTTAGATGCTCACCGATGCAACCACCTAATCTCAAGTGTGTTCATGTGTTCTCAAGTGTGTTCTCCTTATTTTCTACGAAGATCCTTCCTTGTTCTTTTCCTTTGAAGAACCAATATAATCATTTACTTGTTATTTCTTTTCCTCCCATAAACTTTAATGAGATCAGAGGACAATTGAATTGTTCACAGCTATATATTCAGCTTTGAATTGCATGCCTAATACACATTAAGTTCTCCATAAGTATTTTTGAAAGAAAAAATTAAATGAATAACCAGACAAATATAGAAGATAAAATTCTACTCTACAAAATCAAGTGTGTGAAGGATATCATATTTCCATTTATTAAGTAAAATCTGTTGCTAAGATCTCAACTCTTCCAGTGGAATGAAGACATTCAAACTCTGTTATTGGTGTAAGACGCTGCCATTTCTAAAGACATACAAAACTGGGAAGGGCCCTCCTCTTTATCGCTGAATTTAATTACAGATTCCTCACTGTCATGCCTGCACAGTCCCTTAAAGGAAGACTGTTCTAAGAAGGCTGTTCTACTGTTCTCAGGCCAGAGGGGAGCCTTGGTACCTAGGTCTGCCCTTTTCATGGACTTGCAGCCATCTGCTTCTGAAATCTTTCCTGTTTCCAGGACACTGTCAAGGAGCAGGGCCTGGAATCCTCTTTTTGTCCTTGTCATCTTATTTTGAGCTCCAGTCTTTGGCTGTAAGTATAAATTTGAGTCACCTGGTACAATGCACAATGTGTAGCAATACCTGGGCAGAATTTGTAAATCTATGATTTCACAAAAATCAACAAATTGTTTTTGCAAATGATGGAGCCAACTCTATGGAATTAAGATTATTGATAAGTTTCTATACTGTTATTAGCAATTCTTGTTTGCATAAAGGAATTCTCTCTCTCTCTCTCTCTCTCTCTCTCTCTCTGTGTGTGTGTGTGTGTGTGTGTCTTTCTTCCTCATTCCCTTCTTCCCTTTCTTTTTCCAAGGTCCACAGATTTCTTCTCAGGCCTCATAGCTTTTTTTAAAATTTAAATTGTCAGTTCCTTATTTCGAGACTTTAAGATGCACTAAAAATTTTAAGAAAGCTCATCAATTGATTATATATATTTTATATGAAAATATATTTTAAATTTTGAATATTTCAAAATGCAGAAAATATAAATAAATTAAATAATCACGCAGAAACCTACACTCTGCAATAACCAATGCCATTAAATCTCTATTGTAGCTGCTTCATCTCAATGCCTTCTGTCAATTACCTATTGGCTAGAATTGATCTTTTCATCTAAATGTGTGCAATGTTGCTGGTTTATGACCCTTTCTGAGACCATTCTGAATATTGCCTATTTTCTATTTGCCCTGAAATAGTTCACTGTATTCTCTCTTGACAAGTTTTCAGTTTGATTCCCACCAACAAAATGACTTCCTGTTGGAAAACATCATAGATCTTCATACTTCCTGATTGACATTATTAACCACTTGCTCTGAATATAATTGCTGCATGATTGTTTTAATTGTTGTATCTTCCCTCATGTAGGCTAATACTTTAGACATAGAATTAATATTTGTAACACAATGGAAGAGATTCTGTAGAACAACATGTATAGCAAGTGGCTAGAAGTCCTGTTTATGACTCAGAGTGGGTCTGTTGTTGCCACCTACTTTGATTGCCATAGGCATGTACTACGTTCAGGCAAGAATTTTGAGACCCAGTAGGAATGTAGCATGAGTATGAAACACATCTTTGTTGTTTAAGCCATTGAAACTAGGACTTCTTTTATTATTACAAACTGAAACTGTCCTAACAACTACCTTGGTGCCAAAATCCAGGAGTATGTGAGTGGAGAGGATATGTCACATCTGAAGAGTGAGATGTCTCCTAAAATTATTTTACTTTATCTCATGGGATCATCTGAAGTTTCATATCTGCATTCTGACATTTAACTTACAATATTTAGCTTGATATAGTGACCGCCTACAAACCCTTAGTTCCCTAGCTACAGCAAAAACCAAAATGCCCTAAAACCTGATACAGCATAATGGTACTCTTTTTCATAAAAGATGGTTTGAAGGGACAGGGAGGAAAGAAATCAAAGTGAGCTGTAATTCCCTCCTGCATATTCAGCAGGGCTTATACTGTACCTGTTAGTCATCTTTCTGTCACTGCCACAAAATACCTGAGAACAATTAACATAAAGGAGAAAATGTTTATTCTGGTTCATGATTCAGTCTATTGTCAGCTGATTTTGTTGCTTTGGGTCTGTGGCAAGGCAGAGCATCATGGAGGGCCTGTAATAGAAGAAAGTGTGTTCATCTCAAGGTAGCAGGAAGTGAAAAGTGAGAGACAGGAAGGGGTTATGATCCCAATATCCACTCCAAGGACATGCCCCCAGTGATCTATCTTCCTCTAACTAGGGCTCTCATCCTAAAGGTTCTAACAACCTTCAATAGTACTGCAGACTGATGACCAAGTCTTTAGCACATGAACATCAGTGACATTTAAGTTCGAAACCATAAAATAACCCAAAGGCAAAAGCGTTATTGTTATTCAATAACAAAGTACAAACCAGTCAAGGATGAAAATGTGTTGGCACTGTTACAGTGAAGTTCATTTGAAATGCTTTATCTGAGAAGGAATACATCACAAATTGGTAGGGAATAAGAAATACTTTCAAAAAAGTAAAAGAAAATCTTAGGAAGACAAAACTATGTTTCAACTTTCAAACACTGGGACTGTAGAAACTCTACTGTGATTTGTTAGATATTTAGGATAGTTATGTAGAGCCCCATATGGATTTTAAAACTATATTATGCATTTTCCTTAGATAGACCATTGGAAAAACTCTCACAACTCATATAATGAAGGTTTTTATATTTTCCCATAAATATTGTTGTCATGTAGAAACTGAAAACATGCCTAGACTTTTCCCTGTAATCTTTGAAACATAAACTTGTTTGCTGACAACATATTCAAGACTACCAGAATATTTTGAATAAATAGTATAGTATACTTGTAGCTTGGTAGACCAAATATATTTTTAACATTCATATTATTTTAGCTCCTTACTTGAAAGTATATATTATAGAAGTATAAACTTGGAAATTACAACTATGCATTGAAGTGTACTTTCAATCTTTTTAACATTTTATTATGTGATTTTAAAGCCTGCTATCCTGAATATTACTATTATTTGAATTTATTTTTAGACTAATACATTGTTTTTAACTTTTAATCAGCCTTTTAGATAGGGAAACTATAATTCTGGTCTGTTTGTGCAACTCTTGTTCAGAGAGAATCTAAAATATTTTCACAGGTCAATAATCATTAAGTACATGTTGATTCATTAGGTTGCAGTGGCTGTATTTTTGCAAGTTCCCATTGAGTTTCTTAAGGACTTCAAATGGCATCTACATTTTTCTGTCATTTCCTTTCAGTTTCTATAGACTTCTTAAGTGCTGCACTCAGCAAGGTCTGCAAGATATCCTTCAAAAATTAAAACAAAGTTAAAATAGCACTGCTCCAGAAAGGCTGATCTAATCTTTCAGTTCTGCAACTTTAACCTTTTGTGTCCTTATGTAGCAAAATTGAATACACCATGGTTTCTACAAGGTCTAGTCATATTTTGCAGATAATAATGTGTGGTGTGTTTGTGTGTTTGTGTGTGTTTGAATACCTCATGGAAGCAGTTTTTCTAAGATATCTTTAAATAATGCTCTATAATCTATATTTAGTGAACTAAGCCATTCAACTGCAACATTCCAGTATGTGATTACTTGTAAGCAAGTATATTACAGGATTGACATTTTATAATTCACCATTTTCTAATAGCTAAGCAGTAATAAAACCACAGTGCTTATCCAGCAAAAGATCATAATGTGGCACATATTTAGAAAGCTTCAAGGAAGCTGTAACTGCTTGTTACCACAATCCCAACAGAAACCATAAACTTGAAATATCACTACAACTCTTTATGCAAATTACTTTCAATTCTGAGAACTTTTAATAAGATTTTGCCATGCTATTGTTCTTTATAAGAAAACTAGGCATATTTATAGATGTATATGAAACAGTTACAAAAAAATTGATCATTCAATAGATTGTGCTTAGGGTGATACTTTTTAGTCTGCTAACATAGATTATTCTTTATTTAAACCTGCTGAAGTGGTAATGTAGGTATGTTCATCTATTTTTAGGATCGGTTTTCTTTAATTAATGTTTTAACAAAGTCCATTTAAGAAATAAATTATCAATGAAGTTAGGGTTTTCTTTTTCTCTATTATATGGGAATATATTTAAATACAAAATGGTCTAGTTTCTGTTGTGGAAGACTGTTGTACCTTGCCTTTTAGGTTACACTAAACACATTAGATCCATGATTAACAAGAGTTAAAAAAAATTAGGGCACTAGCCTTGACTCTCTTAGAAGCTAGTTTTATCAACTGGAGCATCTCACTCAATCTATCAGAGGTTGTTCTAACATCTACAAAAGAAGCAACTCATTAAACAAATTACTCTCAATTCTGAGAACTTTTAATATGACTAATATGAATTAACATGATTGTGAGGTTTGCTCTAGCTCTTCATTTTTAGTCTAAAGTTTTCTTTTTAAGTTGCTCATATGGGTTCTTTTTTTGAATTGACTTTGTTTCAACTGACATTTAAAACCATAAAATAGCACACATTTATGGGGTACAATGTGATGTTTTGATAAATGTATTCAGTGTATAATGTTTAAATCAGACCAGACACATCTATCTCCACACTTATCATTTCTTTATGGTGAAAACATTCAAAATCCTTTCTTCTGGCTTTTAAAAATACACTATACATGATTTTTATCTGTAATCATCCAACTGTGCAATAGCACACCAGAACTTCTTACTCCTACTATCTATGTGTTAGTAACCATTGATCAAGCTCTCCCCAGCTCTCTCTGCCCCTACACTCCCCAGTCCCTGGTATCCACTGTTCTATTCTCAACTTCTATGAGATCAACTATTTTAGATCCCACATATAATTGAGACCTTGCAGTGCAAGTCTTTTCTGTACCTGGCTTATTTCTCTTAATGATCTCTTGTTCCACTCATATTGTCACAAATGACAGGATTTCATTCTCTTTTGTGGCTGAATAGTACTCTGTGGTATATATTTACCACATTTTCTTTTTTTGGCGATTGGACCCAGGGGCATTTAACCATTGAGCTATACATCCCAGTCCCACCCCCCCTTTTAAAGTTTGATACAGTGTCTCAATAAGTTAATTAGGGCCTCACTTAGTAACTGGGACTGGTCTCAGACTTGCAATCCTCCTGTCTCAGTCTCCTGAGCCACTGGAATTACATGCATGCCCATCATGCTTGGCACATTTTCTTTATTCAATTCATCAGCTGATGGACACTTTGTATACATTTCTTAGCTATTGTGAAAAATGCTGCAATAAATATGGGTGTTCAGATGCCTCTTATACGTACTGACTTTGTTTCCTCTGGATATTTACCTAGTAGGAGCATTGCTGGATCTTGTGGTATTTCTATTTTTAAATTGTCAAGGAACCACCACACTATTTTCCATAATTGTTGAACTGATTTACATTCCCACCAACAGGGTGCAGGTGTTCCCTTTTCTCCACATCCTCATTAGCGCTTACCTTTTATCTTTTTGATAATAGTTATTCTTACTGGATTGCAGTGATATCTCATTTTGATTTTGGTTTGCATTTCCCTGATGATTAGTGACATTGAGCATTTTTCATATACTTTTTGGTCATTTGGATCTGCTTTTGAGAAATGTCTATTAAGATCTATTGCCCATTTTTAAAATCAGGTTCTTTTTTTGGTATTGACTTTTCTGAGTTCCTTGTATATTCAAGATGTTAGCCTCTTGTTGGGTATGTAGTTGGCAAATATTTTCTCAGATTCTGTAGACTGTCTCTTCATCATATGGAATCTTAACATTTAAACATAGGTTCTGTTGTGTTTGAAGAAGAGTTGGTTCCTTAAGAAAAGTCACTGGCCAATTTTAACCCTAAATCTATGCTCCCAATCTATGTATGGTAAAGCATTACATATCTCAATTACTGAATTTGATTACTTAAGCTTAATTCCTCACCTGTGTGCTGGCCATCAGCCTGTCTCCACTTAGCTCTCTTTCTTTTTCTTTCCTGCTTTGCTCAGTACTGCAGAGGAGCCCACAGCAATCTGTTTTCCAGTCTCCTTTGCTGCAGTAACCATGAAGCACACGATGCCAATGCCTTTCTTCAAGAGAGAATCTGCTGGGGGGAGGACAAGGGACTGAGAACACCCAGATGTGGGGTCCTTAGGATCTGTGTGCTCTGAAGCTGAGGTCACCTGCTACTTAGGCAATTTCAGTTGATGACTGGCATGGTGGGGACATAAGATCCTCTATGGGGGTCTGTGTGTCAGCACAAACCATTGGCCTGGTTGAGTCTTTCTGAAACCTCTAGTCACAGTCTGAGGCCCTCACTACCAAATCCTCTGATCTACCCCCTCTCCTTCCATAGGCCTCATTTCAGCATTGGCTCCAAGGACCTTCCCTACCTTCTCTGTTTCCTTTCCCTCTTTACGTTTCATAATGCCATCTCCAATAAATCCCTTGTACTTGTAGATTCATCTTGGCACCCATTTCCCTGAGGACATGCACTTAACTCATTCATCAACTGCTTCTGACTCTATTCAGCCAGTGAGATGTACTGGAGGGGACTTGGAAGGAGGAACACAGTGAGAAGCTGGAACACTACTTTCTTCCCTCTCTCTGCCACAGGAGGCATCCTAAATGTGGCTGCATCTCCTCCATAGTGCCAGCTCCTGCCAGATGGCTAATCTTTCTTTGGGTCTCAATTCCTATCAAACTAACTGACTTCTCAACTCTAACCACACCACCTTCTCCCAACTGCTTCAGGGAAACTAACAACTTCCTGATGTTGTTAATAGTTTGTTTACTTCACAAGCCTTTATTCCAGAAATAACCATGTGATAAATGTGATTAAGCACTACCTTTTACAGAGTAATTTAGTACTCTCCTGTTGCCTACCATGGATCTGAGTCACTTGAGGGAACTTTTGTTTTCTACCTCCTCAATATTTCCTTTCAAAATTCCTTAAGCCTGTATCCTTTCCCTTCCAGTGTATTAGTCTATTTTCTATTGCTATAACAAAATGCCTGAGGCTAGGTACTTTGTAAAGAAAAATGGTTTATTTAGCTTACCGCTTGGGAAGTTGAAAGGCCAAGATCAGGCAGCCCCATTAGTTTGGTCTCTAATGAGGGTTCCCTTGGCCTCAACACTGCACAGCAGATGGCATCATGGCAAGAGTACGTGGGAGAGATCACATGATGAGACAGGAAGCCAGAGGGCAGGGAGGAGGCAGTCATGATCTTCTAACAATCCACTTTCAGGGAACTAATGAGTGTCCCATGACAACTACATTAATCCCTTCCAAGGGCAGATCCCCCATGAACCAATCACCTTCCACTAGGCCCCACCTCTTGCAGCTTCCACCACTTCTCACATCACCACCTAGGGACCAAACTTCCAGTACATTTGGGGACATGTTCAACCATATCCAGACCATGTCACTCCTTTGATTTTTGTTTTATGTGATGTCCCTTCTCTCCCTAGTGTGCCCCTAATTGAGGGTTTCCACCTCCCTCCTAAACCATGGAGTCAGACATGAAATCCAGACTCAACCAATTAGAAGTCCCAATAATTACTGGATATGGAGGAAAGAAAGGGAAACTTTTGAATTTGGGGACATCAAAAACTCTGCAACTCTGTACCTGCTGGGACTATTTTGTGGTAAGACGCCATTAGTGAATGAGACCAACGCCAGAGGTCAACCTCAAAGACAGCAACTTGATAACACTTTTTAAACTCTTAGATATATATGGAAGACAGCACTGTTACTACAAAGTGTAACCCAACCCACAAAATTCTCCAATTGTAAGATAACGCTCTGGCTCCATGAGAGTGTTGAATAAAGTTGATGTGGGGAAAGGGAGAGGGTCTTGGAGATAAAGTTAATTTGGAGTCACTGGTTCAGAGTAGGAGGGCAGACCTGGGTTGTCGAAGAGCAAGACGACTTGGAAAACATGGCGCCAGCCTGCAGTTGACTTATTTCCACATTTGTTTTTCTGAGTTCTGGCTCTTTCTGACACTTAGATGTCTGTGGCATCCTTCTTTTTATTACATTGTTGCAAATCTTCCCTAACTCTTTGAAGTCAGTCCATTGCTTTTGCTACCACCCGGAGCTGACATCTGTGACTAAGCTCTCTGGCTGTTGGGGGAATTTTTGAGCCAGATGCCATAAATTAGAGAGAAGGAACTTACCAAAGATTAAACTGTTTATTCATAAAACAGCAACATTATTTGTGGAAAGGAATAAAACAGATTTTAAAGGTCTATGAATGAATTGTTGAAAGTGACATCTAAACAATCATCCCTGTTTTTCTTAACCTGAATGAACTGCTCTATTGTATGTTTCCTTTGTCACCATAGTTATATGTCTTAATGTCATGAATAACTTAACCCATGCCATGAACAGATAGGGCTCTGCCAGGATCTCAGGATCAGTGGGTCTACAGATCAGTAATTTCCCCCTCCCCCAGGTTACATGAATTTAACTTAAAAAATATTTTCTTTCAGGTGTTTGACTTTCCAGGATTAAGATGACACCTACTGTGGCTCTGCTTGAATTTTCTGCATGAGCCCCTCATGAATCGGATCTCTGTCTCAGCCTCCATCAGAACACTAACCTCTGTGTCACCAAGTGGACTCCCGTTCAAATCAGCTAGAACTTTTGAAATGAACCACTGTTAGTGACACACTGATTCACTCATAATGAATTATCTTGAGTCTCTTATTCCCAAAAGGAGGTTTCAAATAAACATGAAATTACCCAGATCTGGAGCTTCAAGCTAGAGGACACGGGCCTCTCACTTTAGAAGAGGAAATTTGTTGAAATAAAAGAAGAAAGAAAACCATGTATGCCCTACCCTCCTCCCCTGCCATTAGTTTGTGTCCTCAGACCTGAAAATCCTCTCCTGTGTTTAACCTTGGCTAGCTCAGAAACACCAACATTCCTGGTGACCTTGAGGACAGATTCTTCTTATTGCTTCTCTGTCATCCTTATTAAGTGAAAAGTTACAGTACCCTGATAACTCTTTCCGTTTCTTCATATCAAAACTATTTGAAGAAATATTGGCAGAAAATTTAGGATAATAGAAATAAGAAACAATTTTATTTTTGTGTCACCTAGCAGTATGGAGATGCTTGACTCTTAAAATCTAATAATCTTAAAATCTGCTTCCTATAGAATCATCAACAGAGGAAAATCCTTATTCCTAGGAAAATACACTCACAGACTTGCACGGAAGTCTACTCTTGTGGAGTGTGTATTCTTTCCTAGTGACTATACTACTTATGCAAAATCTTTTGTATAGGAATGGTAATGAAGAACCTAAGTTTTCCAGTTTTCCTATCACAAAGGCATGGGTTCAAACCCATGTTGTCACTAATTAATAGTGACAACTTGAAAAATATTTTTAAAATTTCCCTAAGGATCATTTACCTTGTGCAAATTTGGCATAGTAAGAGCTATTCACAGGGTCATTGGAGATTTAAATGTCTGGTAAAGCACTTGATATCACATAGCTTGTAATAGGCTTATTATTATCATCATTATCATTAACTGTTGCTATATCTGGATCTTCTTTAATTTTCATTTCAATTCATGTGCATCTTCACGCCATTTCTGTATGATAGAGATTATCATCCCCCTCTTTCCATGAGGGAAACAAGGATGAAGATAATCAAATTAATAATTGGCAAAAGGGAGTTTTGAACCCCTATATGCACAAGTAAGGAGCTCCTACCCTTTCCACCATAATATATATATATGCATATATATATATATATGCATATATATATTGTATTATGCATATATATGCATATATATATATTGTATTATGCATATATATATGCATATATATATATATATTGTATTTTTACTGGTATAGGGAATGACTTTTCCCAGAACAATCTGGACACATCTTTGCTCATACAAATTACTAGATCAACTGACTCATTTGAACAAAACAAGATTTCCTGGTGCTGCTGGAATAGATAATTGAGGTCCTGGGGAGAAAAGTGTCAATAGGAGGGAAATTTACTATTTTGAGTTCTTTACCTTGCTGTCATCTTCTTTGAGGTTCCAGTCTTTAATAGTTTGCAATCTTCCGTGCAATCTTACATTTCCCAAAAGAATTCATCTGTTGTGCAAAGATGTTCTACCTTGTTGAAAAATAAAAGAGCATTATATAATCACAGCATCATTTACATAAACTGAGGTGCTGGAACTTGCTTCTAACACAGGGCAGGGCCTCAAGAAAGCTCTTTGAAATGTACAGCAGGCAGTATTATCAATTTAAAACAAAATCTATGTTTATACTGCCTTCCTTCCAGGGAGCAGCCAGGACTATTTCACTTCTGAGAAATATAGATTAGGACAAACAAGGCAGTATTTAAATCCATTTAAAATCATAACCACAAGTTACTACATGCATAATTTTTTGTCACCAATCCAAAAGTAGTTAAGCTTTTCCTAGATAATATGTTTTTATATATACAGTCAACCCACCTACCCTGGAATATTAGGAGGTAAATGAGAAATAAATGGTGACTTTAGGTTTATCTCACCTAGGGAGAGTCTGTATAAATATCTCAGTTTCGTTGGTACATTGTTTTAATAAAAAATTCAGTGCATGATTTTTTTTGGGGGGGTGCACTGGCAAACTTTCAAACAATCCTGAGAACATGGGCATAAGTAGACAAAACAAGAAGTTTGCCAAATCTAGTCTTGCAGTGCAACCCGTAAATACACAGCACCTTTCAGCCCTCCTGAAGGTAGCATTAATTACATGTTCAAGCCCTCTGCATACTTCATCACTTCAGCACTTGCCTGAAGACCTATAAAACCTTTGGAGAGCAACATTTTGCAAATCAACTGTATAAAACAAAGGCATGTTGCGTCAAATCAAACTCTGTCTTGCAGGGAGCTATTTTGGAAAGGTAAGGTTCCTACCTTTCCTATTTAAATGCTCAACCTACCTCCTCCTTGCTGTGCAAACACACGCTTGATGAAAATGTCTGATGCAGGCTTCTGAGATTTGTGAGAAAATTCACACCTTTTGCCTATGCACAAATACATTGACCTGGCTATGGTGATGGGCACAACTAAGAGAGAGTGCTCAGTGTTTAAGAACCAAAACTGGCAGTAAACTTGAAGGTGAAACTCAGCTCTACAGCTGTCTACTTGTGTGACCTTCTTAACTTCTCTAAGTCATAGTTTATCTTAGCTATTTTTGGTTGAGTGGGAAAGAATAGTAATAATATCTACTGCCTAAGGTTATCCTGAAGAATATAAGACAACTTATTGAAAGCTTTTAATGAAGAACCCAACTGTTCTGTTGAAAGGAAAACATAAGAGGGAGGGAAAGAAAGGGAATTGGGGCTTCAGCTTTTTAATTCTAAATTTAACCTAACTAGAGGTTGTAGAGATTGGAGAAAGGATTGTTGTTAAGGGATGGATCTCTAAGAAGCAGTGGGCAGACACAAATGACTATCTAAATATTTCATAACCTCATAAAAATTACATAGCTCAACCAGGAAGTTTTAGTGGCTGGACAACTTTAGCTATTTTATTGTATCTTGGTTTTCTTTAGAGTTTGTTTGTTCCATTAAGAAGTAGGTCTAGGAGCTCCAATGAATCTTGAAGCTATAAAGTAAGCAGGAGAGGGTGGGGCCATCTGTAAAACACACACATCCCCCTAAAATTATGCTAAATTTTCCTTTTAGTTGGCAAAGTTATAACAACAACATGTGTCTGGCATCGGTCTCTGACACCGCCTCCTTAGACACCAGTGCCAAAGGATTCCCCAAACATCCAGGTACTGTTTTACTTTGCTCTGACAACAGTTGAAGTTTCAGTGCCTCCTGTTTCTTCTCAACTGGAAAGGACATTCATTTCTGCCCAGCTCAGTTTATCTGTCTTGCACTAGAATGCACATTCTACTATTAAATCTAAAACTGCCTTGACATGTTGTTATAATACCTCATGGATGTGGAAAGTTTACAGTGGCCTAATGTGCAACATGGGAAAAGGTGTGATCTGGCAGTTCCTTGATGTGTTTTCACACTGGCACAACAAATCACGATTTGTGTGTGGGAAGCACTGTGGCTAATGAATTTACTACCTGCCTTTCCTTGGTCTATGCTTCTTTATGCCTTTAAATTGTATTGCCCCTTTGGGTTACAGATAATTATGATTGGATGCTATTTTGTCTTCTTAAACAACAAAATTCTGTAGTGGAATTGCAACCAGGAGAGAATCCCTAAATATTCCTTTTTAATAGAAAAGGGTCAGTGGGAACATGTTAGATGTCATAAAAATATTTTTTCAGATTTTTAAAAAATTGACATGTAATTTACAATTTTAGTTTTTTAAAGAGAAGCTTTATGATATAGAAAACCATTGGAGACACAGCAGAGGGTAGGTCCACACGGCATTTTACCTAATTATGTTTGATCCTTAAGATAACCATATAAAATAGATATTATGATAGGAAGCATAATTCTGAGATATATAGCTTAAAGTCATACAGAAAGCAAGAAACGATTTGAGGTTTTGAATCCTCCCTGAGTAAAAAGTTTGAGGAATGCATTTATTTAGCAATACTTTCATGAGAAAATTCCATGCATCCATCACCAGACAAGTTTAGGGCATCTATCATGAGCAAGGCATTATCCTAACAATGGGAATATACCAGAGAAGAGACCAGACACAATCCTTGCACTCAACAAAGCTTCCAATGAGGGAAATGTTTAAATTTGCATTATGAATATGGTATGATGAATCTCACTATCATGTATAATAATGCACCAATCAAAAATAATTAACAGGACAAAGAGTCTAGTGCACACCACAAAGTTGTAATTTCAGCTGCTTGATTGGCAGAGGTAGAAAGATTGCTTGTTTGAGGCAGCTTGAGAAATTTAGAGAGACCCTGTCTCAAAATAAAATGAAAAGATGTTGGGATCCAGCTTGGTGATAGAGTACTTGCCTAGTATGCCTGAGTCACTGGGTTCAGTGCCCAGTACCTTAAGAAAAAAAATGTAAAAAGAAAGGGCAAATATATTCCATGTGCAAGTATTTATAGACAACCAAATGGAGAAGAAAGAGCCCAATTTCCACCCAAATCCCCTGAAATAAGAGAAAAAGAGTCTTCTGGAAGAGAAGGAATATCAATTCACATACAAAACCGTATTTATAAAACATTATTACTAAAGACATCCTTGTTATAAAATATAATATGTAAAAAATGTATGTATAGATTAACAAACAGATATTAAATTGAACACCCATGTACCCAGCACTAAGGCTATGAAATACCCATTAAGATTCAATCTGCTCCACTTCATGTGTCAGAAAAGTTAGCTGAGATTCTGAAATAAAAATTCACAATCATGTTGCTTACTGGTAAGTTTACTTATATTTAACTATAAGCAATAATATACTTAATTGCATTTAACTTGTATCTAAGTAATAACTCATTATAATTTTTCTAGTCAATCATTAATTATTACTTATCATGCTTGTGTTAAAATTCTTTTAATTTTCTTTTTAATTTGATGAGGTCTTGCTCTGTTGCCCAGGCTAGTCTTGAAATCCTGAGCTTAAGTGATATTCCTACCTTAGCCTCCCAAGTATAGGTACATGTCATTGTTCCTGGCTCCTAAAGTTTTTATTGTTTCTAATAAGGTGTTCGAAAAGAAACGAGTAGAAAAAAATCAGACTAACTGTGGAGAGTTTTTGTCTATTTAAAAAATAAGCTCTAGAGACAACAATTTAATAAATAAATGTTTCTACATAATAATCTTCTTAATAGTTTCTTCCTCCATGGAAAATAGTAACAATATTCTAAGAGCATTAATTAGGAGTAGTGCCCAATAATTTGCATTCCTGATGCACTCACATGGCTCAGTATACACACAAAACTTCCCACTGGAATTGTCAGCTAGTAAGTTTACTGTATCTGTGATGCTCAGAGAAGTTTAGGCTGGATATGTAACTTTAAAGCCATTTATATAAGGATAAAAATCTAAGCCATGGGAATTGTTGGAGTTATTTAAACAGAGTATAGATCAGAATACAAATGACTTAATGAATGTCTAAAACTAAGCTTCCACTGGGAACAGTGGCACACACTTGTAATCCCAGCTGACCAACTGAGGCAGGAGGATCTGAAGTTAAAGGCCAGCCTTGGCAACTTAGCAAAACTCTGTCTCAAAATAAAAAATAAAAAGGGCTGGGAATGTGGCTCAGTGGGAGAGCATCCATGGGTTCAATTCCTAGTACTGCCTCCAGATAGATAGATAGATAGATAGATAGATAGATAGACAGACAGACAGACAGATAGATAGATAGATAAAAACAAGTTTCTCTGAATTCCAGTGTCAAATGTTCAAACAAATGAGAATGAAGACTAGGGGACTATGAAGTAGTAGAGAAGTAGAAGGGGCTTCTCATAAGACTAGGGAAATGGATGTCTTAGAAACAAGGAAGGGGCAAATTGAAGACTACTAAGAGGTTAAGTAAGATGGTGACAAAATGTTATGTCGATTTAGCAATAGGTAAATTATTAGAGTAAGACATCTTGTTTTCCCTTCTCAAGGGTTGCCCTAATTGAAGCATCTGTCCCAGGGAAATTGTTTCAATGTGGCCCCTGGTCATAGATAATGCTAGCAATGGTCATTTCAGTAGTGAGAAACAAGCAGAAGTCTAGATTACAGAATACATAAGAGGTGAGGAAATGAGGCAACAAAGGTAGATATTTTCTTAAAATAAGTTTGACTATAAAAGGAAAAAGAGTAGATTAGGGATGGAGTAAAAGTGAAAGTGAGGGTTTTTTGTTTGTTTGTTTTGTTTTTTTTAAGGTGGGAGAAAATCAGAGTGTACTCCATGGGATATCTGGCAGGGCAGGAGAGATTGAAGAGATGTAAGTGAAGGAGATGTGCAAAGGGGCAACGCTTGGAAAATGTGGCAGAGGGAGGATCCAGCAGGGACATGTGCCACAGGAGGGGAAGTGGGAAGAGGAGGGCAAGCACTAATAGATGTGAATGTTTGCCAATGGAACGTCCAAGTAATTTCAGCTAGTTGACATATTTTCTTTGAAGTAGAAAATGAGATATTTGCTGAAAATGGAGGAAGGTAGTGGTGTTATGGATTGAAGAGAGTAAGAAGGTGCAAAGAATGAATGTGCATGCAGTGTGGGAGTGGAAATTGAATAAAATCCTGAGATGGGATTGCTTGACAACATTCAGGGCATAGTTGAAAACAGACTCACCTTGCTTTATAAGGCCATCTATAGAGTATCTTATGTGATTTTTTTTTTGTAATGTGAAATTATTTTTATTTGAATGAATCTTTCCTCTTTTTTGTCTTTTTCTCTTTTTTGTTTTTATGTAATTTTTTTCCAGCAGCACCCAGAAAATTGGTCTCGGGCACAGATAAATGAGATTAATCATTTTATATAGAAGCAGAGAGAGATAAGTTTTCATCACTTGAGGGTAAAAAAAAAAGAGTAGGAAAGATGTAAAATTGACAGTACAATGATTCAAATGCTAAACTTAAATCTAATCTTGAAAGGTGCTTCAGTGAATCCAGGAAAATATGTATAGATGGGGAGAAAATATAGGAGACCAATAACTTTCCACCATGGAGACCACGTACAAAAGACTTGGAACAGCAAGCTGAAAAAATAAAGTCCAAAACCCAACATGTCTGAACTAAAGATTTGAAAGTAAAAGTGGAACTTTCATTACCAACAAAGCATGCACCTACGAACTCCCTTTGGAGTAAGTATAATCAGCCACCCACTTTCTGATCTTAGTCCTAGAGTTTAAAAACTCAAGAAAACAAATCATTTGAAATATGTACATGAAGATTTTGCTTCTCAAATTTATATATAATTTATGAAACTTGAAATATTGAATGTTCTTTGGAAATCTATGCCTTTTATTGGATTGAGATTTTGAAAGCTTTTCCTTTTGAATACTGTTTAAACTGTTGAATTTTCTTTTTGATACAATGAAAATCAAAGGACACATCCTGATTCCATTTTCCACTTTTGTATTCCCATGGAAAATAATTTTCTTCTAGAATAGTGGTACTTTGGATTAGAGGATTAGACAGAGGGGAGTCAAGGGAGGGGATGGGATTTGAGGGTAGGAATGATAGTAGAATAAATCAGACATTATTTCCCTGTGTGCATATCTGATTACATGACCTGTGTGACTGTTCATCATGTACCATCAGATGAATGAGAAGTTATACTCTATTTATGTATGATGTGTCAAAATGCATTCTACAGTTACGTATAACTAATTGGAACAAAAAATAAATAAATAAATAAAATGAATAAATGAATTTTTTAAAGAATAAAATAATTTTTTCTAAAAGTTTTTCAATTTGGGGTTGGTGAAGTGACCATTAGAGTGATATGGCAAAAGACACCATATTTGGTTTTACTTTTTTCAATTTGCAGAGTAATAATACTCATGTTGTATTCAGTTGTGATTTCTCTCCTCTTCTAAATAAGAAATCCTGAGAGTTTACTGTGTTCTATTTTCTGCATGCTGAACTGAAAATTTCATTTGATCCTCATGACCATATTTTTGTGCTGGATATTACTAGACACTTTCTAAAACTTCAGGTGAGGACCCAGCCTTGTAGAACAGATGTAGCTTGCCTGAGATGCTTTACTAGGTATAGATCCTTACCAGTTTTGGTCTGATTCCAGAATCTTAGTTTTAAACACTGTACCCTGTTAGTCCCTGTAATGTCTCTAATGTTCAATTTGCATGTTAAATGAAATTTCAAAAATGTTGTTTTTCAGCTAAAGATCTGGCATAGTTTAATATGAAAATAGAATCTATAATACTTAATATTAATCAAGATGTCATTTTTGAAAGTGCTTTAATTAGATAAAGCTGTAAGATCGTTGATTTCTCATACAAATGTCACCATCATTTATCAACTTAAAAGGCTGTTTGGGGAGGTGTCTTCCACTTTAAGTTTCAATGGAGTGGCTTTCTATTAGACTAGCCATCCTATTAAAACATAATGGTACCAACTGAGCTAGACCCCCAGCCCAAGGAAAGATAATAGAATGGGATAAACATCATTATACTATGTATATGTATGAATATGCAAATGGTATGATTATACTTTGTATACAACCAGAAAAACGATAGTTGTACTCCATTTGTGTACACTGAACCAAAAAATAAATAAATTGAAAAAAAAATAATGGTAAGGGGTGGTGAAAGGAGGAGTCAAGACCTTAGACTAAAAGAGAACAAACTGATCTGAACTGGGCTTTCTGCACAGTCCTTTCCCTTTAGAGCATTTGCCAACTCGTGATGGAGGGTATAGAAAATCTAAAAGAGGCAAAAATTGAAATTTAATTCTGGTTAGGTAATGAAAGCCTGAAGGGCTAAAACTCTAGAAAAAAAGGAAATCTGAGGTAAGTGAAATGAACACTTTGCTCCTTTGCTATCTTTTAGGCATTTGTCAAATTCTAAACTATGTGAGGGGTAAAATGGAAAAACTAAAGATAAAAAGTCTATAAAAGTCTAAAAATTTAAACAAAAATTTAACAGTTTCATGGATCTAAAGAGACAAAAAGTGGAGTTTGGGGTACACCAAGGAGAAAGGAGAAAAGTCCTAAAATTTCTGATTGAAAATTACCTTTGAAATCTCTGAATTGCTGCACTTTACCTAATACTAAAATTTGTAGAAATATCATAAAAGAATATTATGAGTAATTATTTGCCAAAAGATTTAAAATCTGGACGTAATGAGAAAATTCTTTGCAAAGTATAATTTAAAATTTACAAAGTACCATTAAACAGAAGAAAATTTGAAGAAATATTTATTAATTAAAAAATCTCCTCTGAAAGAAAGCCCCAGGTACACGTGCCATTTGTTCCAAATATTTAGAGGAGTAGTAACAACAGTCTTACACAATTCCAGAAAACAGAAAAATAAAGATTGTCCTATGTATTCTAACAGGCTAGCATAACTAAATCTGTCAAGGCCATTATCAGAAAGAAAAATAATAGGCCAGTATCTCTTACAAAAGCAGATTAAAAAATGTGAACAAAATTGTAGCAAACAAACTCCAGTAACACAGAAGAAGCACAACAAAAGTGTGGTTAGCCTGAGAGTGTGAGATTGGTTTAACATTTGCAAATCAATCACTATAATTTATCACATTGATAGAGTACAAAAAAATATGTAATCATGTAAACATAAAAAGTTTCTGCTAAAATTCAACATCTCTTCATGATAAAAACCTCTTAGCAAAATAAGAATAGAAGTGAACATCTGAAATCGGATAGAGTATTAAAACAAAACGTTCCAGCAAGCATCATAGTAAATATTAAATATTAAAACCTGATACCAGAAAGTAAATAAAGATATCCACTATTGCCATTTAAATACCAGCTTTATTAAGCTATTTGGTTGATGCAATAGGTAATATCTACTAAAAATTATATCATATGCCTTGACCCAGCGTTTCCACAAGATTATATCCTTTCTTAATAATTTATGTATAAGAATATTCATGTCAGCATTATTTATGATAGCAGACAGGAAATGATCCAAATAAGCATTAATGCTAGAATGGATTTTAAATTATAGTATTTTCATTCAATGGAATAAATTTATGAAAATGAATGTATTCTTGCTTCACACAAAAAAATGGATGTATCTCACAAGAATAATGTCAAGCAAAAGAAGCCAATAACAAAAGAATGCGTGCAAGATTTTTTCCATTTTCATAAAATTTAAAAACAGATGAAAACTAATCTGTAATGATCAAATTCAGTCTAATGGTTACCTTTGCTGGTCTTAATGTTGGGGGCTGTATACAGAAAAGGATTTTAGAATTTTAATATGTTTTATATCTTACTTGGTTAATTAAGTGATTCAGTTTGAAAAAAATACATCAAACTAAATGTTTGCTTTCCACTTTCATGTATATGATTTCTTTCAATAAAAAATTATTAAAATTCACATGACTTTTGTTACCTCCTATGAATTCAACTTAAAAATCTATTACCTAATTCAAGAATATTGGCTTGTCAATCCATGCTAGAATTTTCCTTTTGAATGCTCTCATAGTCTGTTTATCAACCCTATAAACAGAAAGGCAATTCCCTTACTTTAGCCACATTTCATGTTTCACCCAGGCAATATTTTCCAGCTTGATCACAAACCTTTAGTCTCCAATGACTTTTTTTTTTTATTCATTTAATTTTGATCCATTGAACACAAATGGAGTATAGCTATTGTTTCTCTGGTTGTACACAAAATAGAGTCACACCATCTGTGCATTCATACATGTATACAGGGCAATGATGTCCGTCTCATTCTGTTATTATTTCCAATGACTTCTGACTATTTCTGTAAAACGTGTATTTAGGCTATGATGATTTTCTGTCATTTGGCATACCAGTGAAGGTGTATTTCAGATTCTTAGTGATGCCACCCAGGAATCCCTTTGAGCCACAGTAGAATCATTGGAATTATTGGAATGCATTTCACCTTCTGAAATGATTATTTACCCTCTATATTTCTATTCTTATTGAAACCTCCTTTTTAGAGTCTTTGGTACTTCAAGATGCACAATAAAGTCATTATAGACCTGTATCCCTGTAGTAGGAAGAAAATAGCCATGAGAATGGGGAGAAATGAGAAGCTTTAATTGCAGGAATAAAAAGATTATAAAAGTTCTATTTAGAGGCACTCCTGCATTATTAAAATAATTATAATAATAATAAACATTTGACATTTAACAAAGTAGTTTTCATAGACCATAATTGATTATATTCTCAAAATAACTGAAATAGGCATTATTCTTCAGACTTCATAAATTATTTACAGTCTGAGAATTGAAGACTAATGCTCGCATAGCTAAATAAACTTAAAACCCAAACCCCAGCCTTAGTTCTTTATTATTTAAAATAATGTCCTTTATTTTATTATGTGTTCTTGGTAGATAGCATTTTAATAGTAATTTAAAATTAGAGGGTTGAGAAAATATTTTGTATAGTTATTTTATAATGACATTAAAATTCTATTTACAGCATAGTTATTGGGTAGTCATCAAATGCCTACAATTAAATACTCATTGCTACAGATCAGTGTTTATGGAAAAAGCTTTTCATTTACTCTTAAACTATTTTGGAATTTATTTGTAGGTTTAGCTTTCATGTTAGATTACTCTTTGTCTCAATTATGTAACATTTGTCAGATTGAGCAAAAAAAAAAAAAAAAAATCACATTGTTTGAACCAATTGCTTTTTTCCGGGGGATGGGGGGAAGATTTGGTGCTGGATCAGATTGAACTCAAGGTTCATCCATGCTGAACACACACTCTACCAATGATCCTCACCCCCAAACTGATAGTTTTTGAAACTTTCATAGTGTGATATTATGGTTTGGATGTGAGGTGTCCCCCAAAAGTTCACATGTGAGACAATGCAAGAAGATTCAGAGGAGAAATGATTGGGTTGTGAAAATCAACCCAGTTGGTGAATTAATCCCCTGATTGGGATTAATTGAGTGATAACTAAAGTGGTAGGGTATGGCTGGAGGAGGTGGGAACTGGGGGTGTAGCTTTTGGGGCATATATTTTTATCTGGCAAGTGTGGACCTTTCTCTCTGCTTTCTGATCAGCATGTGAGCCTCTTCCTTCCACTGCACTCTTCCATCATGATGTTCTGCCTTACCTTCAGCCCTGAGGAATGGAGCCAGCCTTCTGTGGATGGAGACTTGTGAAATTGTGAACCCTTAAATAAACTTTTCCTCATCTACAATTGTTCTGATCAGATCTTTTAGTCTCAGCAGCAGAAAAGCTGACTAAAACATATAATAAAAACAGAAAGTTTTTTAAAAGCAGACTCCAGGGTACCATACAGAGAAATAGTTCTGAGACTGGGGGAATGAGGAATCAGCTTCTGTAAGAGACACCCCAGTTGATTTGATGCACATGATCTTTGTACTACACTTTAAAAAATATTGCCCTTAATTTTACTTTTTTTAAAATACAGCTATTCTTCATTTTTTGGATCTTAGAAATCTAGGTTCAATTGCAAACTATAATCTTCAGTAATAGAATTGCCTATCTAACTCAAACATGGTTCTCTTTCCTGTATATTTAAATGTGGTCCTTTCAGTCCTAAAAATCTATTTATGATAAATTCACAATTTCTAGCTTCTATTTTAAAGGAAGATTCAGAAGATATTTACTTTGAATTGGCCAACATTAAAAAATATTTATCTTTATTAATACTCAGGGAAATGCAAATTAAACTAAAGCAACAAACAATTTCATACCTCTCAGATTGGCAAAATAAAAAATTCAGGAAACCTAGTTTTGGCAAGAATAAGAAAATATTCATTTTGTGTGAGGCCCACAGATTCATTACTCATGGGAATATACATTATTATAATCTTTGGAAAGATTTGGAAAGAAATTCATTAATAGTTATCAGAATTAAAAAACATAGGTCATAAAGTATTCATATAATCATGTGCACAAAGATAAGTGTTAGTATGATTATACATACAAAATTGTTTATTTTATAACACTTTTGATGGGCAAGATAACACTATAACAAAGACAACACTTTCAGTCAAAAGAAGAATGGCTAATATGAATAGCCATTAAGTTAGAATATTAAAGTTATACATTGATTAAAAAATAGTATGATAGATATAGTGATCAGGATGAAAATCTACGGACCTGTTTTAAGTGAAACAAACAAAATTAGGTTTACAGAGCAATTTCCATAACATTCTTCATTTTAAGAATAAAATATAGCAAGAACATTTTTAATATTTATTATGTTAGCTTTTTGTTGCTGTGAACAAAATATCTGACATAAACAAGTTAAGGAGAAAAAGTTCATTTTGTGTCATGATTTCAAAGGTTTTGGTTCATAGTCAGCTGGTTTGCTAGGTGGTCCCTGTGTGAACAGAATGCCCCAGCATTCTTTTCTCAAAGCATAATGAGCAGCCAGGAAGCAGAGAAGCAGAGAGAGAGAGAGAGAGAAAGAGAGAGAGAGAGAGATAATGTGTGTGTATGTGTGTGTGTGTATGTGTGTGTGTGTGTGTGTGTGTGTGTCTAAGGGGCCAGGGAAGAATTATAGTCCTCAAGGGCATGCCCCCAGTAACCTATTTGCTTCAACCAGGTCCAACCTCCTACAGTTCCCAATACTGCAAATAATTCAATTCCTGCTCATGAGCTCAGAGCCCTTATGATCTGATCACTTCCCAAAAGTCCCACATTTTGAACATTTGCTGCATTAGGTACCAAACCTTTAAACATGAGTCTTTGGGAAACTTTTCCTATCCAAACCCCCATAGCCTATATTTATATGAGACTGTAAACATCATGTGGTCCACAAATGTGGTACCTAGAATGCACATATAGGTAATTAAATTTACATTAATTAAAACAATAAATATTCATAAGTCATAACATCACTTTGGACCCCACAAATACATACAACTATGATTTGTCGGTTTATAATTTTACAAATTAATAATTAAATAAATAGGTAAATAAAGAGAAGTAAAAACTTGGCACTTCACTCTCGTTAGCCACATATTTAGTGCTCAATAGTCACACATGTAGCTTGTGGTCCCATGTTCTGCAGTACAGATGAAACATTTTCACCAGCACAGAAATATCTCTTAATAGCCTTGCTTTAGAAAATTCAGGATGGATATACACTAAACTCATGGTTAGGATTGGAGAAGAGGAGGGAATGGTATTGTTGGCATATCATTGTATGCTTTGTAGCATTGCTTTATTAAAAAGATGCTATTACTTGTACAGTTCATAAACCCAGTTGAGTCAAAGTGAAATAAGGTTGCTTTTTTAATTTGCATTAGTCATTGCGACATATTTTTCAAGGCTTCTGCAGTGCTCATTAAAACAATTTCACTCGTGTATAACAAAAGAAAAAATAAAAAATGAAAAAAAAACACCATTTCTCCTTTTCTTTGTAAACAAACATTTGGAAGTTTATCCCAAGGTGCACTCTAGTTGGATTTTCAATCTTTGTGAAGTGATAGGATGTGCCTATGACACAGCTTGGACATTCTGAACACTTGGTGGACAAAAAAACGTGTAATTAAATTCTAACCTTTCCTTTCAGGCCTGACTTTTTTTTCCCTCTATCTCTCATATAGCCAAGGACAAGACTTTGCAAATTATATTCATTTTTTCTTTTCCCCTGAGTTTTAATACTGTCCTTTAGTTGACAATGGATAACTCGACTCATATGTCTTTTTTTTCTCCTTTGAAAAAGTACTGACAGAAAGCATAACTTGAGGGCATTCATCCTTGGCCTTCTGTCTTTCCTCTTTATTTTTTCATTATCTTTCTATCTAAGCAATTAAATAATATTTGTGAATAGCTGCTCCCTGCAAGTGTAGATGAATGAATAAAAAAGGATGATGTATTCAGAAAATGGCCTATTACCACTGCTCCGCTCTTGTCTCCTGACCAAGGGATTCCCAACAAAAGCTTCCAATCCTCTCACGTGGCCTTCCTGTGATTTGGATCAGTGCCACTTGTAAACTCTAAAGCACTATGCATTAAATACTGTTGTAAGACTAAGTAAATTTTAATCACTCCCTTATTAAGTTCATTCATGAAAGATAGGAAATGTGCTTAGCCATGAAGGAAAGGACTTGCATGTTGAAGTATGGACCTATGTTATAACAACAAGCAAATACTGGGCGGGGTCAGGCTTCTTTTGAGGCCACATAAAAACTAAAGGACATTGGTTCTATCAGACTTGACTGACAGTCAGTACACTGGCACCTGGCATCCAAACTAGACTCAAGAAGAAAACTAACTTTCCTCATTTCATTTTGCAATTGACATAAAGTGTTTTTTTAATGGGAAAACAAATGAACGAAACTCATAATGCCCTATTTTTTGCACTTTGCTGCTTTGGTTACTATAAACACTGGCCAATTTTAAGGTAGTTATTTTGGGTTCACTTGTCTAAATATGGAGCTAGTGGGCATTGGTTGATCATTTGTCCATTTAAAGTCAACTGAACAAAGTGCAGGAACTGAAGACTGATGTGGACCAGGATCTGTGAATTAGCTACAAGGTATGCCAGTAGGAGCTGTTAGAGCTTTGTTCCTTTTGAATTCCTGTGTGCTGATTCCAAACAGGTTAAAATGAGGGTATTTTCCAAATAAAGAGTCATATTTAAAAACTTGCTTATCCTTTTCCAGTCTTCTGCTAACTTACTCATCAGATTTTTCAGGCTTATGAGAAATTAACTTTCTATACTAAAATGGGAACTTCAGAAAAGATGGGTATTGAGATTATCCTCTTTACTCTGTGATTAGTACCCAAATTCTCAATCCAGGGCCATTTATCCCTCATTTTGAAATTCATGCCTACCCTAAAATCTAAAACACATGTTACTTTTAGCTGATGAAATTTTATATATATATTTCTCAATGGTGATCTTTGAGTTTGTGATCTTATCTGAATTCTTTTTACCACAATAATTTTTATATCTACCCAATAACTGAGTATCTGTCCAATATCTGATTGCCTATCTTTTGTCCAAATCCCTATTATGATGTTCTGTTCCTTCCATAAAAGCTTTTCAACTAGAGCCATGCATTAGCATGAGCTATGATGATTTTCTGAAATGAAGATTTCTAAGTCATCTCTCGGTCAGATTTGTATTTAAAATGTCAAGGCTAGAGTTTTAACTTCTACATTAAAAAAAAAATTCACAGACCCTTACCTACTGCTGTACTACCCCCCCCCCTCAATTTGCTTCACTCCTTTTTTAGCCTTTATTTCACCTTTTTCTGAATTGTTTATCCACTAACAGAGCCATACTCTTAAAATGCACAAATTAACGTTGCCATGTTTAAGGTTTGATCAGAAACATCAGAAAAAACAGCATTATTTATTTGCAATATGTGATTATAAGGTTACTATTGTGAAAAACAAATGTGTGTCTGTATTTTGATCTTCTGTCTTTGGTGTTATTCAAAAATGTAGAGAGCAAAGAAAATTTAACAGGAAAGCAATTTTAAAATAGCATATGAAACTTATTGAAATCCTTAAATAAGAGGTTCAAGAATTTAAGCAGGTGTAAAAATTAGTTGAAATTAATTGGGGAATTTTTTAATTAAACAAACATATAGAACTCTGTGCCCCCCCCCGACACACACACACATACCCACAAATGCACACACCTCTTGGTTCCCACGTTACTGGTAGGTCAGAGACCCACAGAAGCTTAAAGTTTAATAACCGCAAAGGGTACAGATGATCTTTGGAACATGTCTTGAGAAATGGCCTAAACCAACTAACATTGTGCATTTTGGTTTTCATCTTGATGTTTGCAACCATTTTTGTTTTTAAACTTTCTGCCTGGTAAATACAATTTTATGCATTATTATTGAAATACAATGGTAGTTGATGCTTTTCAGCAGGTCTTACTCTGAACATGATGTGATTATTTTATTTTTGTGTGACTTTTATGTCTCTTTATTTCCTTTAAAAAGAAGTCCGTGGGGTCTGGGGGTGAGGCTTAGTGGTCCAACACTTGCCTAGCATATGCAAGGCCCTAGTTTCAAGGCCCAGAATGGAAAAAAAATAGTATTATTTTTCAGTCATGCTTGATAATTAAGTATTCAGTTGACTAGGTTGTCTGGGGCTGGGCACAACCACCACCACCTGGTGGCAATGATTGAAAATTACAGGTTTAGTTTCTAACCCTGAATTTGCACATGTGAAATGACAGCTCTAAAGGTTCTGCTATAAGCAATTCCAACAATGTAAAAAATATTTTGAAGAAGTATACAAATTTATTTTCTAGTGTAGTATCTTCTCTATTTGATGATTTGGTCTCTTCTCTGCCCTAAATACAAAGCTCCTTTTTTTCTGCTCTTTGTTCCAGAATATCAAATATACAGTTTCTAAGGTTTTTACAGAATAATCAAAAATCAAGGATGGAAAATGAAAGGACCAATGTTGACAGATTCTCTTCTTTTCTCAGTGGAAAAATTATTATTATTTTAACCTAAGTGAATTTGTGTACCTTATTATACTTTGGTAGCATCAAAGTAGCAGCGATATCTTATTGTTCTTTGAAAAATAGCTATAGAAATGTTATGTTCTGCAGCAAGAACAAAATATATTAGAACAAAATATATGTTACATTCTATGGAAAGAACAAAATATATTGGTCTGCAGGACTTAGGACTTGGCAGTGTGTACTGTGGAATGTATACATATGACCAGCTGACTGATATTTTCCAAAGTCTTATATTATCACTCTCTCTTATTCCTTTGCATTTATGTTAACAACCCTAGTAAAAGATGGTCTTAACTTTGCCTTGTGAAGTACTTACCTCCAAATAATGGTTACTCTTATGTTTCATTTTGGTCTACTATAAAGTTTGACATGCATTTTTCGAAAGCCATTTAAGTACTTGTCAGAAACTGGACAGGAATCAAAAGTACTATAACATGAGAGTGTGGCATGGAGGGAAAGGCTTTCTTTATAGTCAGTCTTCTATATCATCAGGCATTGTGCTCAGGCATTCAATTATTTAATCATAAAATTATGTCTATACTAAATATGTGTAGACTTTGGTCATTGTTTCTTAATACAATATAACAAATATTAACCTAGCATTTACTCTGTAATAGATATTAGAAGTAATCTAAGACTGTTTTAAAGTACATAGGAAATCATCTGGGCATGGCGGCTCAAGCCTATAGTCCCACTTACTGGGGAAACTGAGGCAGAATGATTGCTTGAAATCAATTGTTTGGGACCAGTCTGGGTAACACAGTAAGTGCTCATCAGTTCACTGTACTGTTTACGTTTATTCTCCATAGAAAGGAAGTGAGTGCTCTTTAAGCTGACTGACAAGAACACCACAATGCCAGAATGCCTGAGTTCCTTTAGTTCTTCAAAACAAGATATTCATCTATTAAGAATAATAGTAAGCCAGGCACAGTGCCACATGCCTGAAACCCAGCGGCTCAGGAGGATGAGGCAGGAGGATTGCTAATTCAAAGCCAGCTTCAGCAAAAGCAAGGTGCTAAGCAACTCAGTGAGACCCTGTCTCTAAATAAAATACAAAATAGGGCTGGGGATGTGGCTCAGTGGTCGAGTGCCCCTGAGTTCAATCTCTGGTACCCCTTACCCTGACTCCCCAAAAGAAAAACAGTAGTCTACCTGGAGATGCGTAGGAATATATTTTAATTTTTGTTAAAGAGAAGCTAATCATTCCATTGGTCAGAAATTCAAAGTGAAATGAGACTACGCTAAATGCTGCCTTTACAGTCCAGGAAATAAATCACAAAGGAATGTTCCCACCTAACCACATTTGAGCTAAAATAATACTACAGATTCTATTTCTGTTGAGTCATAGAAAGACTATTTTGTTCTTTTTAAATGCATTCCCTAAGGAATATCTATGGGAAAAGCTGGAACAAACCTTCTCCCACCATTGTATTTTGAATACACACAGCAAAAGAGTAAACAAACTAGGATCTTCCTCTTTAAATGCTCTCTTCTTTCTTTCTGATTGTTGATTCTGAACTCTGTGGTTGCTGAGTTGATGAAAACATTTGTAAAGATTTTATCAGGGATTGTCCATGTTTTAAAATGGGGATGATCAAGCCTTTAAACCCTGTGTCTCTTATCACATGATTGTGGTGAAACATGGTGCCCAACCCTCAGGCTTTCTAAAGGATCAGAATGAAAGGACAACTCCCAGCATGTCATTTCCTATATGTTTGTCATTTCCTACACTAGCATCCCAAGGCTGCTGTCTAATGTTAAACTCATTGTGAATTCCCAGCTAAGTATATATATCTACTGCAGGCAAAACTTATGTTCACTTTAGGAGAATAAAATCTAGAAACACAGTTTTAAATCGATGAGAAAAATATGTGCAAAAATCCTGAAGGTGGCATTTTTTTTGTCATTGTTTAGAGACAGCATTTAACATGCTGGCAATGATGGCCATTGGTATTTTTCATAAGGGCCATTAAATGCTCAAAGTTGCTCACCATGGGCTTGCAGATGATGTTGTTAATGAACACGTCAATTAGCATGTTTTCAAAGTATTGAACATCCATCAGACATAGAGTGAGGAGTTGATGTTACAGTGTCCAAAACAATGTAAAACCAATATAAAGACAATTATAAGTCTTCTTGAATGTGCTGAAGAGTAGAAAAGAGTTAAAAATTATATGAAAACAATAAAGAGCAGTCCAAAAATTTATAAAACAAATCTAACCTTGTATGCAGCCTATTATAAAATGTAATTTAATTTATATGGAATTAAAATTCATTGGCAATTACAAAGTGTTTTCTAACCTAAAATTTTTATAATGTATTTGTGGAAACTAAATATACAAAAAAAATTGGAAATAATCATTAAATAATGTGAACTTTTTCCTTGCTTCCCATAAACTCATATCCCAGTTCTAAATATAAATATTGTGTCGTCTTTTGACACTACAAATTCCTCAAATTATTATAATAAGGAGCACAGCAAAGCAGAATTTAGCCTGATTGTAAAAAGTTCAGAAGGTACTCCTGTTTTTGTTTTTGTTTTTAATTTTGGTCTTTAGAAACTCCACTGCTATAGTCCAGCACTGTCCATTAATGCAGGTATCACAATGGCTAAAGGGTTCATTTTAAATTTTATACACACACACAGGTATATGTATGTGTATTTACATGTATATGTATGATCATATTTATGTATTTTTCTGTCTTTATTCATGTACCACTTACTACAATGGTGTTACAGCAGCTCCTGTGAATAACCTCCAGTTCCTTCTTACTAGACCATGAGTAGGAATCCTGAAGCATTCAGTCAAAGTAATAATCCCAGTGCTGTGGGGTATTACCTTCTAACTCCTATTACACTGACTCTTTTTGTTTGTGCTAGAATGTCCACATCTTAGTTTTTGGTTTTATCTATAAAAACTTCTGTGTACTTTTTTTCTAAGTACAGCTTGTAAGACCTGCATCTTTATCAATTAATTTTAACCAAGGTCTTGCTTCCCTCCTAGCTCTGTGCAAAATACCAGCTGGCTCATTTTCTAAATGCAGTGACTGGCCTAGCTTACTTCAGTGCTGTTTCCTAACTCTTCAGTGACTCTTTTCTCTTTATTAGCTCTGGTTTTTCTCCCAGATCACTATTCTCCACTATTCTGCACTGTCACTATAGCATCTAGGAAAGGAAATTTGTTTACAATATTTAATATCCTTTCATTAATAACACCAAAAAAAAATCACTTCCTGGGTGAAATAGATGGAGCAAAAGAATACAGCCAGCATGATCAGAAAATAACACATCACAAGTCAAAGACAAATCCATTGCAATCCATGTCAAGGTAGTTGAAGATTTTTGTTAAAGTTTCAAGACAAAAAAATAAAGGGGGAACCCCAGCTCTTCTCTTACATAGGTACCTCTGCCTAACTACAACATGAGTCTCTACTGCTAAATCTGGCAAGGAAAGGAGGAAGCTTTGTTGTTTTTTGTTGTTGTTATTTTTACACTAGACAGGTTAGTTATATTGCATAAATAGGAATGTACAGATAAGCGAGAAAAAGCTCAGTGTGAAATAGGGAATGTGCACTAGGCCCTGCAACATCTGCAGAAGGTAGAGCCATCAGGAAGTGTCTTCCGGCACCTATAGATTGTGCTGCCGGTAGAAGTGCGAAAGGAACTAATATTTCTAAGAACTTGCCAAGTTGAGCACCACAAAGCAGACACCATTGCCTTTCCACCTAAATCCCACATTCCTCCCATTTTTTTCTTTAGCTGAAGAGTCACGCAAGGAAGGAAAATGTTGAATACTCTGTCCCAGTCTTTCTACCCAGGGTAGGCTAATGGAATCAGAAGGAGAGTTGCCCTGCTTTCTGGGAAGAATAGAGAGACATGCAAAGATAAATGCCCACCCTTCTGCTTTGGACATTGTCATATAAGGACATGATACCTGGAGCTACTTTAGCCGGAAGAATCACAGAGACCCTGACCTACATCTGTTTAGTCAATCAGCTCCTGCACCAACCCAGGGAATCCTTACCTCTGCATTTATTTTTCTTTTAGAAAAATATTCCTCTTGAGCAGAAATCACTTTTAGTTGAATATTTTGTTCCTGGCAAGTTGTATTTATCTTAACTGAATAACGCCACTCTAGTTGCTTGTAATATGATCACTTTTGATGCTTATAATCATAATCATACTGCATTATCCTCACACTCCCACCTCATTTTTAGGAAGGAAGAAATGAAGACTCAGAGGTGCTTCTTCCAAGGTCCCGAGGTTCTTAAGTTCAGAAGTTGTGGTTTGAACCTTTGTGCCAGTGCCTGGGGTATCCGTGTGTCTGGACTCATTCACTTTCTGCAGTCTGGTTCATCACATGACCTTCTCTCTACAGCAAAATTTTTCTACTGACTTAGAATTTGAACCTGGTAGGGGAATAATGGGCAGGATGTCTTTACTCTGAGACCATGAGCACCACTAGAAGAAATAGGGTTTGATCATATAAACAACTTTCACTGCAAAACATTAAAAGAATGAGAATAATTTTCAGCTATAACTCTCTGAGAATAAGAGGCCTATGGTCATATATCCCCAGATACAATTAGACATGGGGCCATGATTAGAAACTTCACTTTGCAAATATTTTCCACCATGCTTTTGTCTTCATTAGAGCTCTCTCTCCTGATCCTCAACCCCTTAGTTACTCACAAATCCAGCAACTTAACTGAAATGATTTTGAAATCAAACTCTAGCAAACATAGAATGTCTTCAAATCCTTTCATTTGAAAATTCACAGAAGCTCTATAAAATAGGAGAGAGAGACTAAAAATGAAAGGCAGAATATTTAATATTTTTTCCTTTTAAATACTACTTGAATTTTCAAAGGGATATACTTCAGAAAATTCTATGAGGCTCTGGACGAGTAGAACCTGATTATCTATGTTTTAAAAGTGAGCCTTTTTTTAAAATGTAATTTTGAAAGATGCTAGATTTTTCTTGCTAGTTTCTCCTCCGCTTTGCGCTCCCAGTGGAAGGAACTGGTTATTAGCATGAATCTTGGACCTCTGTAACAGCCATAACCTAACCACATAGGATTGCTCCTTTGGGAATTTTTCTTCTCTTCTTCCTTTCTTCCTAAACTTTCCTCTAATATTTTGTTGGTAAACTAATCAGACTAATGTGATTCAAAGCTAAACTATTATAATGTACATATGAGAAGCAATATAAAAGAACTTCCTTGTAGGAATTTCAGCCAGAGTCAGGATTCCTCTAAAGGAACCAAAATAATGCCAAAAGGGCATCTGCCTCCCGCACTAACCAGCCACAGAGGTTGGCAGTGTCTGCAAAGTGAGATGAAAATATATTTCCATGGTGCACTCTTCAATATAGGAAATAGAATTTTGGGGCAACACTGGCCTAATAAAGACTTTATAATAATGAAAAAGAGGCTAGGTCAGTCATTGCTGGTTTCCTAAACTCACATTAACATTAAAAACAACCAGAGAGCCAGGTGTGGTGGCGCACGCCCCGTAATTCCAGCGGCTTGGGAGGCTGAGGTAGGAGGATCACGGTTCAAAGAACCAGCCTCAGAACCAGCAAGGCACTAAGCAACTCAGTGAGACCCTGTCTCTAAATAAAATACAAAATAGGGTTAGGGATGTGGCTCAGTGGCCGAGGGCCCCTGAGTTCAATCCCCACTTCCAAAAAAGAAATAAAATAAAAACAATCAGAGAGGGAAAAACAAGTAAGTACATCCAGTCTTCATTATTTCTAGTGCAACGACCTAATATCTGTCACTAGAATTATTGAAATAATTAATTGGTCTCTCAGCTTCCACCTCCCCTTCTCAGTCAGTTCTCAAAATAGCAGCTAGAATTATTCCTCTAAAAACTAAATTAAATCAAGATGTGCTTTTGCCCCAAATCCCTGGATGCTTCTCCTGCTTACTCAGGATAAAGACCTAAGCTGTGACAGTGGCCACCAGGCCTTTCTTCTCTCTCACCTGATTCCCTCTTGACGGTCTTTCATGCCCCTCCAGTCATGCCAGTCTCTTTCTTCTGTTCCCAGCCATTCACCAGGGACATTCCTCCCTTCAGTCCTCTCTTATCTTTGTCTTCTCGGGGATGCTCCTGTTATCACCCTACCTAAACTTTAAAACCTTCCACTGAGTGAACGCCCCTTCCCAGCACTCCATCTTATTTACCTGCTTTATTTTTTTTCCAAAGTGGGATGTGGCTCATTGTTAGAGTGCTTGCCTAGGATGTGAAAAATTCTGGTTTCAGTTCCCAGTACTGGGGGGAAAAGAGAAAGTGACAGCAAGTTGGGGGTGTGGCTCAGTGGTAAAGTGCTTGCTGGCATGTGTGAGGCCCTGGATTTGATCCCCAGCACTGCAAAAAAGAAAAACGAAGTTGACTTTTTTATCATAGCAGACATAGCACACATTTCATTTGTTTGGTTTCCTTTGTCGTTTTTCATCTTTCTTTTCATTCCCCCGTGCCACTCACTAGAAAGCAAGCTCGAGAAAGGCAGGAATTTTTGTCTGTTATATTTATCAATGCTGCATCATGATGCCTCCTACATATTAGATATTCAATAAAGATTTGTCAAATGAATAATCCTCCCACCTGCCTATTCAGTTAGGACTGCTAATTGCAAAGCTTACAAAGTAACCTGGTTCCAAATAACTTAAGAAGTAATTTATGGAAATCAAAATTAAATGCAAAAAAAATCAGACTCAGAATCAAAGTGGTTAGGTAGCAGGACACTCTAGCAGTCTGGTGTCATCCCCACCACTAAGAACTACCCAGGCTCCCTTCACCTGTCCCCACACTCTTAACCCTAGGTGTCCTGTATCTTTGCCAGTTGGCATCATGTGCCGGTAGTCCAGCTGTCAAAGGCTGGGGAGACAATACATCACCCCTGTCAGCTGCCATGGAAAAGGGTGTGTTCTGCCTCCCAGCAAATTCATACATGTTGGGATTCCCCAGCATGTAGATGGATCTGGATTATGAGTAGCCCAAAATAAAGACACTCCAAAAATTTTTTAAAAGCCCAATTTTAACCTATAATTTTAAATAGAAATGACTTTCATTTACTTGATTTTGTTTGTTCTCATTTTTGCTTTCTAAATTTTCCCAGTATTACGAATAGGTATATTTAATTTATCTAATAACTTTGGATAGAGGTTAATGCTCAACCATATCAAGTTAATAAAAATTTTAGCCAGACTTCTGTTTTCCCCTTGAGGCAAACTCTAATTTATGGCCTGTCAGCACTTACCCATCAGAATGGGATGTGAGTTGAAAGATCTGCAATGAATTATCTGATTTCTTTGGCATAAAGTTTTATCCAAAGGCTCACATGACATTTTTTATGTTGCAGTCCATTCTTCACTCTCCCTGCCACATTAGGCATGTACTGCTCAGTGCCTCAGTTTCCTCCATAAAATGAGGTGCTTGTGGTGATTGTGCCATAGATAATCCCCGTGGAGCACACAGGGCTATTCCTGGCATCTAACAAACATCAACTGCATGCACCCTGATTGCTGTTGGACACTCTCAGTCACTGAGAAGTGCAGGTCTACCTGGTCATGTCCTTCGGCAGTCTTCTACATCTCCATGAAAAGACAGGCTTGTGTAAAGTCGTGTTTCTACTGATATCCTTCCCTGCTCAAATTCAATTTTTATATGTCAATTTTAGGAAATCAAAATAAAATGAAAATTTAAAACCATGTCAACATAGATAGACTTTTCTTGTTTTCTACCTTTAAAAAATAATTATTCAAAAACATTTAAAAATGTTGAAATAATTGAAACCGTTTTTGTGTTTATGTCATCATTAAGTTTGGATGCCATGACTTAAGTTCTGAGTATATCAAGGTCAGCAATTTTACTGATAATTCAATTAGCAATACAGTGACTTGTGATTGAACTCTGGTTTTCCTCCCTTAATTAAGGCAACTATGACATTTAAAACTTCATTTTTGAGAACACAAAATGATATATCGTATATTTCACTTTTAGTTATCTGAAATGATAGTTTTGGTTTTTTCAAGTAATATATTGAATGTACTTGGTGAAACTATCAGTCATCAATTAATAAACATCTTAAAAACTGACCTATATAGCTTACTGGTTAGTGTTGGTCAGTAACAAACTCATCTAAAAAGAATTGCAAATTTAAACTGTCCAGTTATTATACACCCTTAAAAAGTTGTTTTTACTCCTTGGTGATTTTTTTTTGTTATTAATCTTGGTCCTATTAAATGAATAAGCATTTCCTCCCCATGTCTGTTTCATTATAAATGTGTGTGCTGAACAAAGGTCCATTGTTCATAACCATTTGATAAAAAGGTTTTCATTTATTTTTTACTCACCATTGTTTGCTTCTAGATGAATAATCCACCTTCCCTGATAACTGAGCACTTTGAAATGGAGAGGGGGAAGTGTGTTCCAAATTGAACAATAGTATGTCTCCATTGTAATTTATCAGAGAAATTTTCAGAAAGCAATCTGAACGAATCACAGGTTGACAAATCAACTACTCCTGTGAGTTCCCAGATACTGAGGATTATAGCCAGACATTCTAATTTTAAAAAGACTGCCTTTGAAGTTTTTCTGTAAACTGCCAAGTCATATTCTAGCATGTGATATACGTTTTATAGAAAATAAGTCAAAATTAAAAGAAAATATATAATGAATCAATGCAAATTAAATAAAAAATTTAAAACTTTGCTATAAAAAATCTACTGTCCTTTACAAATAAGTTAGCATAAATAATGTATCTATCTTTAAAAGAAAAATCAAGTAAATTCAAAGAAAATTTTGGGGAGAAAAGTGAAAAATTAAACATTAAATATTTCTACAATTATAAAGCATTCCTTGTCCAAGGAATCACAGGATTAAAGCATTATATTCTCAAACTTTAAATGGTCACTTATTAAAAAATTCATTTTAAATAGAGTGGTATTTTATACATTTTTGAATGATGAAATCATATGGAATATTTATAATAACTAGAATTTGGTTGTACTTTTAAATGATGTAATAATATCTTTAAAATTCTGAAATTTATGATAAAAATGAACTATGCTTTATAAAGACCTAATGTACTAGAAACACAAGACTCTAAAGTGTTGAGTTAATAAGACTTTTTTCTCTTATTTAAGTTTTTAAAGATGTCTAAGTAATACCCTATCCATGTATAGTCTGAAAATAAAATGAACTGAAGTAAACATAATTTGTTTGGAATGTATATAAGAACACACATTCTGGAATGCTATTAATTAGGTAACAATTTGAAAATATATATTAAGATAGGGAAAGTAATCTAACTATAACCATTGAAAAATATCTCTAAAGTGCTTGAATTTTAATAAAAGTAAAAGTGAAGGCATTTCAAATTCCCTCAAGGAGCAAAAACAGTAACATTCTGATCAATACGTGTTAATTTTATGAGAAAACTATATCAATACTTGCTAATGAATGAAACTTTCCAATCAAATTCTTTCTAAGTTTACTTTAATTTGTGGAGTTGTTTGAATGGATTTTCTTGTTCAAACTTCCTGAAACATTTCTGCTACTTTACTGGAGTAAAGTTCAGCATACGTCTTTCTTGAGCCTACAGTGATACCCTTTACTTTGTTAAAGAAAAAAAATCCATATATTCTAATTTGCAAAACCTGGCAGAAGATGTTGTGAAATGAAAACTCTGCTGTGGTGGAGATGTGAGGTTATAACACAGAAGCAAAACAATTCTGAGTTAACTATGAAAATTTGTATGGGAATATCAGTACAACAGTAAGCAATGTAACTCCATTGTCTATGAAACACATTTCTAGAAAGACCACTGCTAATATGCAGAAGTCAGTGAGTATGGCCAAGACCTGCAGAGCATTTCTACCCCTGGTGCTTTGCATGGTGCTAATCTAATCTCAATTAGATTAGCTTCCAATTCAATTCTATAAATATTTGCTAAGCAAAAGCATTCAATATTTGTTGTACAGGAGAACCCAGAATCCTGTCAAATGCCCTGCTTTGACAAAAATCTGAGATCTATATTTAACTTTGGGTAAAACTTTTAATCAAACCTGAGCCTCAATTTCTTTATCTGTAAATCAAGAGATTGAATTAAATAATATCTAAGATCTTAAATCCTATGGCTATGGAACTGGCTTAGACCCAGTGGTGACAGGTTATCCTTTACTTTACCCTATGCCTTTACCTCATTAATAAGGCAGAAACTAATAAAGAAACCACAGATTCCATCTGATGGGAGGTTCATTAGATGTTGCAGGAAAGAGCGCATGGAGGGATACAAGCAGCACAGTGGTGGAGAGCTGCTGGAGCCCTGAAGTGGGGCTGCCTGGGTAGGGGCTCTGCCATGCACACGTATAGGATTCGGGACAGTCACTTTACCTCTGGGGGCTTCAGTTTCCTCATTTGTAAAATGGAGATAATTGCATTGACCTTATGGGGTTGTAAAGAGTAAATGAGTTAATGCACATGTAAAGCCCTTAGAACAGCACATAACATAGTAAGTGTTCAATAGGATTAGCTTTTATTGCTTTGGTTAAAAGCAAAGTGACAGATATCAATGACCTAGGTTTAGCCCCAAGCACTGACATCCACAAAGGTGTTGCTTACAATAATTGATGGTAGCCATTCACAGCGTTACTTGTAGAGTTATATGCAGATAAATATCTATATCTATATCTTATCAGCAACACTAGCTCACATAAAGCATATAAATTAATAAGTAGTAGAGTCAGGATTACAGGTAACTACTACTCTTACTTCAGTGCCAACACATGATAAAATTATGAACTCAAACATTGGGAAATGAGAAAAACAATGTATACATATATAGAAGTCTTCAGGTATTGGGTTTTATATGTAACAAGTTTATATACTTATTGGTAGTGAGTTTTTGCAGAAAAAATATTTAGAACAAGAATTTATAGCCTTTAGTGGCATAACTAGCAAATAGTACATGCTCAATAAATGTTAGTGTTTATTGTTTAAAAATTCTCTTTCTATATGATTAAAGCAATTCTCCTTGGCTTTTATTAAAATTTGTTATTCTATATGTAACAAAATCATATTCAACAAAGAAATAAAAACTTAAATGATAAAGAAGAAACTTGTTTTCTCATAACACAGCTAAAACTATGTCACAAATATGACACAGTAGCTTAAAGGACTGAAGGAAAATTAATAATTATAGCTTAATAAAATAGAACTCATTGGCATGAAAAGCTATTCTCCTTCAATTAAGTTCATTTAATCAACTGAATCCCCAACAGTATTAAAAGGATAAGTGACAACAGCTTTGACTGCTAAGATTCTCTGTTTTCTTTGTGGAAATCACTACCACTTAGAAAGGAGTTCATTTTCACTTGACTAAAAACTGAGGTTTACATTGCATCAAAATCATTGTCTCAAGACACTGTTGTCTGTGAGTTGACAGTGAGATGGGAGCAGATGTGTGTCGTACCCCATTAGTAGGTCTTTAGAGAATGTACATACTATTGAGATGGATTCATAATTTATGCATTCAGTTATAAAGAGTTTCAGTAAAATTATTTTCCTTTACAGAAAGATATCTTGTGGCTTCTATATGAAAGTATTTGTATAACTAAATTGTCAGGTCAGTTAACTCAGGGTAAATATTATAACTTATTGTGGGAAGGAAGGCCTTGGTAGCCTTAGCACACCTGTAAAATGC
>JAJEJO010053908.1:49849-91380 GCA_020662805.1 Glaucomys volans
ACTTGAAACTTCTAAAAGACCTAACACAAATTAGAAAACAACAGATTTCAGACATTGTACACCAGGCAACTTAAACAAGGCCTGGGAAAGTCTGTGCCCCATCAAGCCATGTGCAAAATCTCATAATTCATCAGATACCAGGAGAGTATTGCCTTGATAATAGGACAAAATCAGTCCTAAACTAGAAAAGTGAATCTGATCCTGCCTAACAACATTTAGAAGTAAGCCTGAAAACTTTCAAACTATTTACAAGTAACTAAATCCTAGACCAATGTCCAATACCCCACAGGGTAAAATTCACCATGTCTGGCATCCAGTAAAAAAAAACCAAAAAACAAAAAACAAAACAAAACCCAGTTGTGCAAATAGTTGGAAATAATTCATAATGCAAAAAAATCAATAAATATAAACAGATCCAGAAATGACACAGATGATGTAAATGATTAGGCAAGGACATTGAAACATTTATTATAAAAACAATTTCATATAGTTATGAATTATTCTGTGTAAGAAGCTAGAGGAAAGACAACACATTAGGTCAGATAGGTGGATGATACATAAGAAGATATGTGGATAATATACAAGAAGACCCAGACTGAAGTTCTAGTGATGTCTAGTGATGAGAAATATTTGTAATGGAGCTAAAAGCAAATTAAATACTGTACAAGAAGTGATTAGCAATTTAAAGTATCCAAAATTAAACTGATGAAAGAGAACTGAAAACAAGTGAACAGAGCACCAGAGAGCTGAGGGACACCTTCAAGTAACCTAATATGAGAATAATTGAAATCCTTCAATGACAGGAAAGAGAATTAGGAGAAGAAAACTATTTGAAGAAATCATGGCACAAATTTTTCAAATTTGGTTGAAAACTCTTAACCTATAGATCTAGGAAGAGCAATACATTTCAATTACAAGAAATAAGAAAATTATAACTAAGTCTACCATAATCAAATCTTAAACTGAATAGTGAAAAATACTTTATGTACAGAAGAAAAGAGACAAGAAAAACAGCATTTTTTCCTTATTGGAATCAATGTAAGCCAGAAAATGGAAAAGAAGCATCCTTAAACTAAAGGACTATCCTATTCTATACCCATCAAAAATATACTTGGAAAAGGAAGGAAATTTACTTCTCAATATATAGTGAAATGATTCAATTAAAAGGAAAATAATACCAGATTTACTTGAAGAATTAAAGAGCCCAGAGAACAGTATATATATATATATATATATATATGTATATATGTACATATATATATTCAGCAAAGAAATAAAAATATATATATTTATTATATATATTATACATATTTTTATATCTTTTATATATATTATATATATTTTATATATATTAAAATATATATATATTTTATATATATATTATATATCTTAAATAAAAAATATATATATTTATTTCTTTGTTGAATATATATATATATGCACATATGTGTGTGTGTTTTTTCTTATTCCTGATATATTTTCAAAAGCTATTTGACTACAGTGAAAGCAATATGACTGTCTTGTGAGGTTTAAAACATACATAGAACTAAGACAAAAATGTGCTGCCGTAAGGTTCTAATACCATACGAGAAATGAATGATAATTTTTGATAAGCTAAAGAAGTATGCTGAAATCCTGAAAGCCACTACTGTAAAACAATACAAAGCAGAGTCTGTGTCTAAAGCTAACAAATGAGATAAAGCCAGGGAGGGGATATTATCGTAAGTGTAGCAAGTATGAACTTTCATGGTCAAGAAATAGGTTTTCCAGAAATACCTAACTCCTGTTATTTAGCTCACAAACCCAAGTCATGTCATTTCAAGGAATCCTAGCCGTGTCTAGTTCAAATATATTGTCATAAGCAATTCGGTCCATCTGAAGTCTTTTCCCTCTGCACTCCTCCTAATGCCTCCCTGGATGCACAGTGCTCTTAGGTGCTCTTGCCCATTAAGCCTACATGAGTGATAATTTTTACTATTTTCTCTCTAGCACTCTCTGCCTGCTGCAGCCACACAGTCACAGACTTTGCTTCCTTCTTTCCTGTTACCAGCAACTCAGTCAGCATGTGCACACTTCCCTTGGGGGTTTCAGAAATGTTCTTGTGGTATTTCTGGGCTGGGATGTTCACTATTCTGCAGTGCTTTTTGGGTCCTTCATTTCGCCACTGCTTCTGTACTGCTCTGTCAGAAACATTCCCTCTTCCCAGCTAATCTCTGTAGAGCAAGATACAAATTCTTTCCTTCTTTCTTTGGACCACCATGTGGGTTTTTAAAATTTCTATTTGAAAATTCAGTGCATAGCAGTGACTTCTGTGATCTTGCTGTGGCCATTCTCTGCTCAGCAGTGTATGTAGTCAGCAAGCTCTCTGCCTTCACTCTGAGGACAGTTAAGGGTAAGAAGAGTGGCAAGAAGAAACCTGGTGATACTGCCGAATGCCATACATTCCCTAGTGGCATCCTTGAATCTGCTCTGGTATGCACCATTCACTTAACCTTCACTATTACTAGAAACAAATTCATTGCAATGTATTGGAAAGCAATTGTCACGCACAGTATTGCTGCCTGTGCCACATCCCACACAGGCTGGGATGTGGATGCATTTGGAAAGTCCTTGAGTTACTGTATCTACTGAAGTGACCTAAATGTCCCTAGAAGCAGCAGCTACCTTTTGATTCAGTCTAGAAATAAAGTCTATAAGCAGTTCCAGTTTAGCTGTGAAAACTTCCCCTGGAGCCGTTTCTGATGATCAGAGCTGAAAATGGCCTCTAGCTACATGTTTCTATGGTGATTATGACACACTGATTGTGGTATAATCATTCACAGGCTCTCCTGGTCTCCTTTGGTTGTCTAGAAGTCCCTTGAACAGTGGAACTGTCACATCTTGGCATCCCCACAAAGCTTAGCAGTGTCTCAGAGGAAGTTGGTACTGGTGCCTCCACCACCACATGAGGAGATAACTCCCAACACTGCTGAAGGGATTCCATAAATGTGATTCCTCTTGGTCCTCAGAAGACAGTCTAAGTTTTTTATTGTTTTATACATTGCACAGCTAGAATCATTGAGGCCCCAAGCTATTGCAAGACTTTTGCTAGGGAAAGCATAGGATTTTAGTTCTACCCAACCTATGTGTCTGTGCCTTATTTCTAGTCACTATAATATATCTCCTCCACATAACACCTCAGCACTGATTGCTTCTGTGCTTGTTTCCTTTCACTGGATTGACACAAAAATCTTCTGGTGGTTAGACCATCTTTGGAGGGTATTTGGACAAAGGGAGCAGAGACAGGATTTGTGGCTATTGAGATAATAGAGATAAATAGAGAGCATTACTAAATATACAGTCCACTATTTTAAAAATGCTTGTGGACATTTTGGAAAAAATAGTCAATAATATTCTTTGAATTTGATATGAATATGATAAATTTGATCAAATTTTTGTAAGCTAGGGGTGGAAAGAATTAGGAAGAAGGCATCTCAATACTCAACATTTTCAATCTACAGGAGATGAAGTCTTTTTCGATTGTTTGTTTGTTACAGAAAGTGAGAAAGCTGGGGACATGGGTCACTAATTTGGATTTGGAACTTCTGGCCCATGGCTTGTGTCCTAGAACTGCTGGATTGCATTCTACTCTAAAGAGGCATGTGACCTCTGAGCAGAACCACTCAGTGAAGCCAGCAGAGTGTGTCTTCTGCTAAACTTATTAAACTCACTTCTCTTTTGGGAAGCCCTTTCCCCTTCTCGCAGGCCCTTCTTCCTATAACCTTTCCCCTGTCCTGCTTCCCAGTTCTCCTGTGTCCAAAAGAAAATAAATCGCTAATCATTTAGGAAGGGAAAACTGCCTATGATAGATCTTTTGGAGATTATGTAATTACCCCAAAGACAGTAACTGCAAATAATCAGTCTTCAGTGAGAGAAATAACCAATCGTAGTATTTCAACAGAAGCTCAAGATTCAGGGAATTATTTTGATGGTAAACTTAACATTTGAGAGGTAAATTTGTACCATAAAATCAACCACCTGCCCTCCCATCCTGGGTGGCTTAGTTTATGGCACTACAAAAATGTTAAGAAATCAGTCTTCCACTAGCTAGTGTGAGGAAATGCACAATCCCAGATTTGATTCCGCACTAGCAGAGAGGTTGAAGAGTTGTTAATAATGAAGCAAAATGAATGGAAACTTGCAACATGGTTCTTCATTAAGAATGCTCTGCTGCTGACCTTGCTGTTGACCTTACTGCTTTCTCCCAATATGTGTCAGCTGAGCGGACTTTTGGCTGCCGGACATGAAGAAATCACATAATCAATGAAGCAATCAATCAACAAATATATAATGGACTCCTGCAATTTGCAAGGCTCTGAGGCAAACTGTACCAGGGACACAGAGATAATTTGTGAAGCAATATCCTTTCATAAATGTACATGATACATGCTATAGGAGACAGAAGACAAAGCAATACCCGTGATGTTGTCCAGAAAGTCTTTTTAAAAAACAACAAAAGAATTTTCCCTTTCAAGTAATATTGCAGGAAAATAATAGAATTTCTTTTTTGAATATTTTCTTTGTATCAGGCATGGTGTTAAGCTGTTTACACATATACCATCCAGAGTACTTAGATGACTGAGTGGCACATGCTCAGTAAGTATAACCTTCTGTCCTTACTGTGGTGTTAATCCTTTATCCTTTCATTAGGAACCATTATCTTTTCTGTGATAGCTGAGAAAATGAGGCACATTAAAACTATACAACTGTACGGGACAGTACCTGTGAGCATAGACTCTCACTCCAGAAGGGATAAGATTGATGAGTAACTGCAGAACTCAGAGATGGGGATTAGATCCAAGCAGCACCAGGGGCAGATGGATAGAGGTGAAGTTCCAATCTTGCTCAGGGGCTCAGGAAGTTCACTTTAGGGGTAGAGGACTTAGGATAATACTCTAAGAGAGGTGTGACTAGAAAAATAACTTAGAACTAGTTATGGTAGAATGTGAATTACTACTGGGAAGGATCTCAAAGGAATTTCAGCTTCTTCTTATATGTGCTAGAGAGTCAAGGATTTTTCACACATACCTACTGACAAGAAGAAAAGAAACTTTTGTGAAGATCAAACTCAGGATATTATCAGGGTCAACTAATTAATCACACACAGTAGTTACAGTGTCTAGAGCCCACAGAACATATAAGGAAGGGCCCACTAACATACTTCGATTTATTTTAAATCAGAAAGACAAAGTGAATATAATAGCAATTAATATGAAAAAACATGAATGTAGATTATATTTATCTTTATACAAGATAGTCATAAAATATAACAATTTTTTAAAAATGAAAGATAGGGAGGGGAAAGTGCCAATAACCCATAAAAGTCATACTGCAGTCCTGGGTATTATGCTGAGTCATCTGGAGGAGGGAGTGACTAAGCAAAAGTGAAATATTTAGGGAACTACTAAAATCATTATGCATGAGGCACTGCTGACTTTGACTAAGTTTGTGGTCGTAACGGTAATGAAGAAGAACTCAGATTTAAAAAAACCAAAAAAGTGAACTACCTCTGTCTCCTTAGGTGTGTGGTAGAGGTGGGGTTATGCCTTACAACTGTATACATCAAATGTAAGTTTCTTCATAAAATGATTCAAGATAATGAACAAATATACACATGTAGTTTGGGTTCCTACATTTCTTGAAATAACAGAGGAGATATATATTTCAAAATCCCCAGTAATGTTGAAAAATTGGAAAACTAGGCTGTGGACTAGAGAATGTTTTAAGGATCTGATTGATTAAAGAAAACAAAAAACAAAGCTGAGAAACCTAAAACAAATTCAGGAGGGAGTTGCAGGATTCAAATAAGAATTAAAGTAGCCTAGGAATAGAAGTACTAGTGTAATACTTGCTTTAAAGGATTATGAAACAACCACATCTGGTCTATACAGGGAAACTGGCTGAAGTGTTTGCCACTCGGATGCACACTTAGTAGTAAACAGCTTTCAACACAAAGTGAAGAATCTGCTATGAGGTGGCGCATACCTGTAATCCCAGCAACACTGGAGGCTCAGGCAGGAGGATCACAAGTTCAAAGCCAGCCTCAGCAATTTAGTGAGGCCCTGAGCAATTTAGCGAGACACTGTCTCAAAATAAAAAATAAAAAGAACTGGGGATGTAGCTCAGTAGTTAAGCACTCCTGGGTTTAATCAATGGTACTGAAAAACAAAAGAAAATGAAGAATCTGGCAGGCTAAACTAGGTGGAAGGCAGGGCCAATAAAATCTCAACATGATCTTGATGCTGCAAACAAAGTGATGTGGAGGTTAATGACTTTAAACTCACACGGACAGGGAATAAGGGTGAGAGGAAATAAATGGCTCCATCCAGCAGACAAATGCATTCAAGTGTTTACTTCCTTTCACATTTTGGTGCTTTAAGTCCAGCCTTGCTTTGTCAGTTTTCTGCACACAAACCCATCAGCCAGCATAATCTTGTCTTTTCAAACTTTCTAGTAATTTCCCTTCATTAGGAAAGATGGGCTTTTGAGGAATCAGACATATAGACCTTCGAAGAAAACCCAAGTAAGTAATTACGCTAATTAGCCCAGTCCTTCATTTGCAAATCTGAAGGAACAAAAGAATTTCCATGCATTTAAGAAAAGGCAACATCATAAAAGAGAGTCCAATTAGAACAGCTGAACTATAAGAAATATAAGCATTTTAATTTATGCTTAGAAAGACTGAATGGGCTATTAAAGCCTTGAATCAAGTACAAGCTGCTTGGGAGAAAAAAGATACAGGAATAAAAAAAGGTCCTAGAAAATAAAATATGATTGAACAAAACAAGCACACATCTATGCATATAGATTGGGCCAGAGCACAAAGCTGATAGTGTCGGTTACGTTAACGATGTAAGTAATAAAATCCAAACATAGAGAAAATATGTAGAAAATATTAAAGGTAGAGAATTTTTTAATCATAAAGAATAGGGCCAGAAAACCAAACACTAAAGGAATGGAAAGAATCACAAAAGAATACAACACAGAGAGAGAAAGATATGTATAATAGCAGAAAACTGTCCTGAACTAAAGAAAGATCCAGTTATTCAAATGGAAGTCTTTGATATATTGAACAGAAATAAGAAACACAAGGATATACAAACACACCCTATGAAATTTTTGAATTCAAAGAAAAAGGAGTACATTTTTGAGTTTTCACAGTAAAAGCAAATAACAGGATCAGATTGATATGGGACTTCTCAGTCTTCACACTAATTGCTAGAAGAAAGGCAGAAATGACCTTGATATCCTGAAAGAGAAGGGATCAGTAATTAGGACATTATTCTCAGCTAATTGTTCTGCAACTCTTTGGGAAGCATAAAGATTTTTGTTGGACATGAAAAGTTATGGATTATTCATATGTGTTTGCAGAAAAAATTATTCAAAATTAATTTCAAAATGAATCCAAGAAAGGTTGTATGATATATATTAAAATAAATGCATAAAATTAATTGATTATGTTGTTAAGTTTAAGCAATTATTGATAAATTTGAATATAAATTTTCAGTGTAGTTCATTACAAAAATAATTTGTAAGAATGAAGGTCATTACATAAAACAAACAATTAAACATAACTGTACATTATTTAAAGATGATATATGGAATCTGAGAAGGTAATTTATTCGATACATGGGAGCTAAGTTTTCTGTAAATCTGAAAATGATAAAAAAAATGTCTACTGCTTAAAAAATGTATGGGAGATGCAAGAAAAGATGAAATAAAGGCATGTTAATGTTGTTTCTTTTTCAGAAAAGGAAAGTAGATATGAATGGATGAAATTTCTAAATAAAAATGACTCTCAAATGAGAAAAAGTTAAATCTCCGAGATACATAATATACCCATTGGTAAAAAAAAAAACAGTCTCACTCAGTGGACCTTCTCTCTGGACATTTGAGGATGTACTATTGAAGGGAAAAGGTCCAGAGGCAGGCAGGTGAGGACAGAGAACCAAGGGGCTGTGGATGATGTGTCTGAAATGGACAATCTGAAGAAAACCAATAGCTTTATTAGGCAAGACTGGCAGTGAATTATGCTCAGTTAACTACAAAATTTGATTAACTGGCTTAATAAAGCACCTGAATATACACAAAGGCAGCATGCTTATGTAATCTTAAGAACAGATTTGCCCAAACCCTCAAGATACAATTCATTCTCATGCTTAACATCAGAAAAATGGAAATCTTCAAAAATTCTTTTATAATGCTGGCAAAACTAAATAAGAAGAGTATGAAAAGAAAACAGAGCCCAGACTCATTAGTAGTGGTAAAAATATAATTGAAATAAGAAATTGAAAAATAGCACATTTTAAAAGAATGATATAGCCAGGAACGGGAGGATTTTAGAAGATGCAGTGAAAAAAGGACAGCAGAGAGAGGAAGAAAAGAAAAAATTGCTTTTGGGAGTCATGGCCAAGAATTTGAGGAGTGGTTTAATGAGTTGGCTATATGTTTCCTGACAAAACTCTTATCAGAATCATTAAAGCTGTTTTCAATACTGACATTGGCTGAGTTCCTAGGTAGGGTTAGCGATGTGAGGATAATTCTGTAGTCTTTGTTAGGGTTCCAATAGAACATGGGTGAAAAGATCCTGTTTTCCATCACCTGAGGTGAGATTGTCTCCAGGAATTTCTTTTCCTTGCCTTTGGTGCTGGAAGAATCAGCTGCCAGGTTACTACATGATTTAGGTGGTATGCTGAAGGTTCTCTCAGCTTCTTGAAGACCTTTTGAGAAGTGGTATTCTTTCACTTTATATTTTAAGATGTAGAAAAGGTATACAAGGGTTGAAGATCTCTAATCTGAACACACAGGACCGGATGCAAAATAATCCTTAAACAAAATGCTAACAGAGGCCCAGACAAGGAGGTGCCATGGTTTAGAACCCATTAGTAAGGAACAAGAACTAACTCCTTGAACACTAAGGATGGTGGGGGTACTCATGACAGCAACAGGGAATTCAAAAGGTCAACAAATAAAAGGGGAATGTTACAAGGTCGACTGAAGTGACCACTGGACTTTGCAATAAATATGCAGCAGACCTAGATTATGGAATCAACCTAGATGCCCTTCAGTAGATGAATGGATAAAGAAACTGTGGTATATATACACAATGGAATATTACTCAGCCATAAAGAAGAATAAAATTATGGTATTTGTAGGTAAATGGATGATGTTGGAAACTGTTATGCTAAGTGAGATCAGCCAATCCCCAAAATCCAAAAGTCGAATGGTCTCTCTGATAAATGAATGATGATGCATAATATGGGGGGGAAAGATGGCAAGAATGGAGGAAAGATAGCTAGCATAGAGGAAAGGGAGGGGTGGGGGCGGGTGGGGGGTAAAATTAATAACAGAGTGTGTGACAGATACCATTGCCCTGTGTACATGCATGAACGCACAGATGGTGTGACTCTACTTTGTGTACAACCAGTGAAACAATAGCTGTACTCCATTTGTGTTCAATGAATCAATAAGTAAATAAATTAAAAAAAAAAGTATGCAGCAGACCATTTAAGATCTGAGACTGAGTTTGGAAAGTTTGGAAAGCAGGGTTATCAAGCCATGTTCATAGATTTGGTTGCTGAGAAAAGATAATTAGGAGTGATGAGCCAAAAGATGAAAAACAAATTTAGAATAAAGAAAAATCTCATAGTGGTAAGAGTAAAATGAAGCCAGAGAAACAGAAAGGTGATATAAAGATGTTTGCAGACTGCCAGGTGCGGAGGCACACAACTGTAATCCAGAGACTTGGAAGGTTGAGGCAGGAGGATTCAAGTTTGAGGCCAGCCTCAACAACTTAATTAGACCCTATTTCAAAACACAAATAAAAAGGGCTAGGGGTGTAGCTTAGTGGTAGAAGCCCCTGGAATTCCATCCCTAGTACCCCCCTGCCCTTAACTCTTGTAGACTGAGGGACAAGCAATATGAAAGCAGAGATCTTGAGATTCTGATTTACAGAATGTTTTAATCCTGAATTTACAGAGATGAGAGGAAAAAATGAAGTTCTACTTATTTACACTATAAACAAACACCAAGCACATCCTATATATAAAGCAGATTAAATAATCCCCACTCTTCTGATGCTTTTAATTTGACTGATAGAACAGACAAAAATCTCTGAAAAGATATTTTAATTATTTGGAAGTTCTAAGAGTAAATTCTTCTTATAATAATTCCCAGTTTCCTTTTACTTATCTCCAAATCTCTTGAGGAATTTTCATCTTCTGGCTCAAGATTCAGACCTTTCTGAGCCAGAACCAAAAATTCTTGTATAGATATCTGAAAATGTCTGGTTGGTGTAGCCATCCAATAGAGGTTTATCTGAGCCCTCCTCTGGGCTGAGAATACAGCAGAGGACAAACCGAACTCTGTGAACTTGGGATAGATTTTAGAAGGCACGATGAACAACCTACAAATAAATACAGAAGCAATCTGTTTGGTGACAGTAAGTTCTGTGGGGAAGAAAATATCAGGGTAAAGGTGAGAAAGCATTACAAGACTTGGGGGAGGGGTGTTCTTTCATGTAGGACAGTTATCAAAGGCCTCTGATAAAACAGAGATTTTTAAGAAGATACCTGAAGTAAGTAAAAAAGTGAGTTTCTTTGCTTTTCTGGGTAAAGAACATTCTTAGAGGAAACTGAGCAAGGGAAGAGGCCCTGAGTGCGTGATTGCTTGGGAGATCAGTAGGTAGAGCAAAGTGAAGGTGGGGCAGGACACAGAAGCAGGGGCCAGATCTGGCTGGTTCCTGAATGACACAGCATGATGCTTGTTTTCGAGCTGGATGAGATGGGAAGTCCTTCTAAGGATTCACACAGAAAAGTGAAATAATCGCCTCTGTGATCTTTAAAGATCACTGACTACTGAAGGGCAGTGTGATCAATCAGGAAGTTTCTATTGTTTAAGAACTTTAACCAAGTTGTGTATGATTCCAAACTTCAGTTATGGATGGTATCTTCATTGATGTATGCTTCATATAATGGTACACACACTGCTAGTTGTCTGCCCATCCCTCCCAAAAAATTTGTTCTTCTTCCTTAGTGAATCACTTCACTTGGTGTCATTCAAATTACCACAGACCAAGTGGCTTAAACCACAGAAATTTATTTTCTCATCATTCTGGAGGCTAGATGTCTGAGATCAAGACATTGCATTGATAGAGTTGGTTACTTCTGATCCCTCTGCTGGGCTGCAGATGGGTGTTTCCTCTGTCCACATAGTCAGCCCCGTGTGTGGCTGTGGTTTAATTTCCTCTTCTTTTAAGGATACCATATTGGATTAGGGTCCTTGCTGAAGATATTGTTTTGAATTAGTTACTCCTTTAAAGACCCTATTTCTAAATACAGTCACCTTTCAAAGCACTGGAGGTAAAGTTTTCAACATCTAAATTTTGAGGATGTACAATTCAGGCCATAATACTTGGTAAGAGTTGTAGCTAAAATGTGTAGCTGTGCTGCCATGGACAGCATTTCTCAGTCCCCACTGCAGCTAGGGGTGGGTATGACTATGACGTCATTAGTGAAATGCAGGCTGAAGAGGTGAGTGTCACCTCTGCACTGCTAGCCAATCACAGGTAAAGCTGGAAACAGACTCCCCCACACTCCTTTCTTCTCCTGCTGCCTAAAAGAGTAAAGAGGGCAACTTTGGAACATAAAGTGTTGAAGATAATAGAGCTTATGTCAGCAGGACTTCCTGATTGGCAGTATATAGAGATCTAGAGCACCCATTTTGTGTTATGACACATGGGAGAAGAAAATTTGTCTTTACTGAACCATTTAATTATTTTGAGCCCTGTATTATTGAAGCTTATTGTACCTTAACTAATATACATATCAATATTGTGTACTTGTCTACCTAGTATTCACTGGAGGAAAAGTTGAACATTAATCTCCAAAATGAATAGAGTTGTCAGTTTCAAGGCCAAAGGAACTCACAAGATACCCATAATCTAAATTACAAACTTAAATTCTGTTTTTTTTCTCTAATATAGTGACCTATTAAATTATTGAATTAGCAAAGTTAATTCAATTAACAAAGTTAATTCAGGGAACAGGTGTCATTACTATGGACCAGACCCAACTCTTTATCTGGCCATAAACGATCAGACAAAACAGAATTGCCATCCCGTGTTTGTCCTTAGATTGCTTAACATTGTATGGTTGAAGCTATAGAGACACAAATTCTGTGTAAACAAATTCTACCTGTGTCACCTTCTGAAAGGGGAACACGTAAGATCTATTTGGGAAAAGTGTAAAAAGTTACAAATTAGAGATGGGGCTTAAGGTGTAAGAGGACCTGCAACAGATGATTATATATGGATTTAAAGTAAATAAATGCTATTTCTGGAAGATCTGGCTTATGAAAAATGTAGGAGAAAATTAATTAATAGCATTTGATGAATGTAAATAGTTCCCATGAGTTCAAAACTGGCATAGAAGAAAGACCCATGTGAGAGGATTATTGCTTGTTTTTGTCTAAGCTGGATGAAAATTAATGAGACAATGGGTTCAAATTTTTTGTACACTTTAAAATGGTGAATTTTGTGGTTTCTGAATTACATCTCAATTTTAAGTGAGTTCTTATGGAGGGAAGTTAACATTTGCAGTTAAACATTTTCCTGTACAGTTATATTCTGTTCCCAGACATGTGATTCAATGACATCTGTTGTAAGATCACACTTAAGGGACAACATCCTGCCCCATAGGTCAGACCTCACTCTAGGCTTTTTTTTTTTCACATTGTATCTTTAAGGAAAATTACTAGCAAAAGCCCTCCCCCAATAAATGTGTTAATTTTCTAAACATGTTTTTGTTTGCTTACAGATGTTACATTCTTGTTTTAAGACTGGATGTAATTTTTCCTCGTTTTGTTATACTTAATTGGCCACTCCTTGGTATGAAGCATGAGGTAAGAAAACCTATGTAAGAAAACATTTAAAGAGGAAAACACCTTTTCAACATTAGACTACATGTCAGCATGTCACTATTAGAATGTCATATGCTTCTGATACCATGTGGTAAAGCACACTCCACACCCAGTAAGAATCCTTACAAGACACATGGCCTGGCATTCTGAATCAAGGCAGCATCTTTCAGTGAGAAGGGGAAGGAGAGGAAAACATTCACATTCTCCAATGCAATTGTAAATAACTTGAGATAAATGAATTGAAAACAGCATCTTTGAACAATTATAATTGACAGATTTCCTTTATTCCACGGTTTTAAATAACTGATATCTGTAAGCTTTAATGCCAGTGCTGGCTGATTTTAGTCTTGCTTATTTGATTTTCCACACTCAACATCATCCACCGCATTACGAAGACCACAGTGACTTCTTCCGCTGTGCTCTGGGGCAGCTATTGTGCAGTCCTTCCCCAGGTGCTTCATCAGATGCTTCTGAAGTCAGAGCAGTGGGCTCAATTTTAACCAGGAAATGTGATCTGTCCTGAGGAAGAGTAGACAGGTGATGAAAGACCAGTTCTGCTATAGGAAAACCTCAGAGCTTGGACAACCCTGGGCTGCTTTGATGATTCCATCTGCCTTGAAGGCTAGAGCAGAAGTGAGTGCTGTCTTGGGGCATTTCCTTTTCCTGGAGAAAGTCAGGAGGAGTCATCAGCAAACCTCACAGGTACCACAGGAACCACCCAACTTGGAATATATAGTATATTATTCATGGAAACCCTGTTACTGGTCCCATTTTATGGAAGAGGAAATAGATTTCCAGAAGGTAAACATTCAAGGTCATGTTACCAGTAAGTGGGCAAAGTGAATTCACTTTGTTCAGCTCTGATCTCCATCTTCTTTCACTTAATTTTCTACTTTGTTTTATAAAACCACATTGTTGTGTGAATTACCTGAATCCTCACCTGCCACAGCTTGGTTCAGAGTAGCATCACAGTGGCTGAACATCTGGGTTCTGAGGCTCAGCAACCTGAGTTTGAATGGAAGTTGCTTCTATTTGTAAACTGTATGAATGTGGAAATATTACTTAAAATCTTTCTCCCTTCCCTCTCCTCCTCACTTTCCCTCTCCCGGCTTCCTCTTCTTCTGAAAAAATAAGAGTTATGATAGTACCTACTGCATAGAGTTACTTCATGCAAAATACATAGGACACCCCTTAGTAGATACACAATATATGTTATCTACTGTTGGCTGCTAACATAGAATTCATTTTTATTTAATTAGCATAAGATTTTAAAGATCAACACTTAATTTTTCAAATACTTGGTTAGTATGTAGTATTAAACTGCATCATAAAAAGCAGAAGCTAGAACCCATTATGTGAGAAACTCTAAATATTTTAAAGAGGATTTTAGTGTTCATTGGCCCCAAATAAAATATCATGGAACTATAAACCACAGGATGTGTGAGGTTAAGACACTGAGCACTTAAACTTTGTCTATTTTAACCATTTGAGTCACATAAGCTACTTTTATTTTGAAAACTGTACTTTCCATGGGATTTAATTTTTGGATAAGAAAACAATTCTGAATTAATTTTTCCCACTTTTACAGTCCCACAGAATCAAAATTCCCAATCAAAGCAACAGTCAATTCTGTGGTTTTTATGTGTTAGCTTTCATACTGCTTTCTTGTCCTCATGACTCATCTTTTCCATTGTTAATAATTATGTCCTCCCTCTCCCTTTTATTCTCCCCCAAGCACCCACATGCACGTGGACTTGCATGTGTTCCTCCTGCATCTGAACACTATCTCATTGCTCCCTCCCTTGTTTAGCTGTGGCTTTCAACCCAGAGTATGCATACCATTCCCCCCAAGCCATGGCAGACTAGGTAGATTGCACAGTTCACATAACAATGACCAATCACTTTGGGGTTGGTAGCCCTCAACCCCAAAGTCCAAAGGGTCAGCCAAGGACTATCTGTTGGCCTTGGCTTTTTAGGAGTAATTTCAGAGTTTCAAGTGTTCTCATCATGATAGTGAAATCAAACGTTACTAATAATGATTTCAAGATCATGGTGTAAATGGGATTCAGGGTCATCCCATCTTATCCCTACATTTCTCTGAACATTAGTAGGAAAGGAGTCAATATTGCAAACTCAGAATTATGTGTGCTGCTATTGTCTCTCCTGTTTCCCTCAGCTATTTCTGTCCTTGAGCTTTAACATCCATCATCTTTCAGCTAAGGTCATCGTAAAATTTCAAGTTATTATACCACTATAATATTCAACAACTCATAGAATTTTTAACTTGGTTTGAGATTTAAAGTCAATAATAGAAGTAACTTTAGGAAATTAATTTGCATTAAATTTTAATGATATTTATAATCCAGTTGTTCCATCCTGCCTATATACCCAACTGAAATGTGTCCATGTGTCTGTGTATGTGTGAAAGAGTATTCGTGTCCCAAACTGGAGATGACCCAACTACAGAACTCTTAAATAAATTATGATACACGGCCCGAGGGAATGCTATACAGCCATGAGAATAAACAAACTACAACTCAGCCTCCCCAGATCTCAGAAATGCCCATGACCACTTTAACACCCTCCGAGTGTGAGGGAGGCCAAGGTGCAGTGCAAAGACTGTGATCCCAACCACCTGCTGTTGAAGTGCTTCTTTCAAAAAATTTTATAGAAACAAGTGACCACATAAACTTGACTGCCAGCTCTTGTTGTTGCTTTGACAGATGCCAACACACGCTCCATTTGCTCCTCTGCAAACCTACCTCTGCCTTCTTCTTCGCCTTCCTGGTTGCCTGTGGCTTCTCCTGGAAGTGAGTTCTTCATCTCTAATTACTATCAAAACGCTGTGCATACCTATGGTTGGATCCTTGGTCTGCTGGCATTGTTCCCCCACGGTCAGCAACTATCTGTGTGGTACTGTTTGTTTCTCCTTCAGTGCCTTTTCATAGAGTTTCATCTGCCTGCCTCATAGACAGCCCATTTCAGCTTTGCCAGGAGCAGCTAGTGAAGTATCTCCATTTTGTTATCAACCATTGTTAGGGGATGACCAGCACAGCACAGTTGGGAGGCGGCCATGGAGCTTTGAGGCAGCAGCTTTGAGGCTGTACTTCAAGGCCTTGATGGCTTTCTCTTGCCATTTGCTGTAGTTTTGATACCAGTGAATAGGGCGGAGCCTCTTACCAACCCACATGCAATAGCAGTACTTCTTTGGTCTTCACTCTGATTATATGGTTCTTGATTCAATTCATCACTTGCCCAGACAGAAACTGCCTTCACTTACTTGTGCTGACTCTTGACCCTATTTTACAGCTTGAAAAAAATAGTCAGAGCTTTTATTCTCTTTCACTCATAATGTATGTTTGCTTAAGAATATGATATACATCCATGCTTGCCACTGATTTTGTAAGCACTTAGAATGATAATTCCCTAAAGAAAATATTCATCTAGTACATCAAGTTTTGCAGTCCAATGATAGTCTGTGCTGAGGACCTTCTTTCTTTTCAGCCTAAATAAGTAGATAATCTAAGTAAACAAAAAGCTTTTAGATGCAGCACAGATATTCTTTTAAATTGCCAATATGGGGTTGAATAACCTGAATCTGTTTTATACTAGTGTTCAGAGAATCTTTAGATTATCCAACAGGTTGACAATGAATGCTAAAAGAAGGTTTTCAATTTCTAATTGAGTCTTCCTCTTGTTTAGTTGTGTTGATAAGGACTTGTAGTAAATATTTCATGGCATTTCTTGATTTAATTCTCATAACAAAACCATCAGGAAGCCATTATTATCCCTGGTTTTGAGGAATTGGACCTCAGACAGGAAAACATAGAGTTCTCACAAGAAATACCTTGTGATTCAAACATGGGCCTGCAGGTACCAAAGCTAGTGTTTATAGCCACGTTCTACCCTTCAGAATTACTATTTCAGCAAGAAAGTGTGGTTATCTTTAACAATTCTCTCAAATCTAGAATAAACCAGAATTATTTTCTTCTCTGAATTTATGGTACATTTGGATTATTGAAAAGGTTAATTTTTCATCTCTGGATCTTGAAAGCAAATTAATTTTATCATACTCAAAATACCCTGAATTTGATTTCATCTACATTTTTTACTGAATTTATTAAATTTATAACTTGCTAAATTTATTTTTATTTCAGCTATCCTCATACCTGCTAGTAAATTACCCTGAAAGTGTGGTCCTCTGCCTGAGGATCTTCTGAAATGTTTATTAAGACTCACTTGAGCTAGTGTAAAAGAAATCTACACTTAAAACTAATAATTAGATTAGGATTTTAAAAGGCACTGAAATTTTCCTATTTGATACCTTCCCCATATCTGCTCTCACAAGCCAATCATTTTAATTCTGAGTATTCCTGCATTAACACAGGAGTTTTGGGGGGTATGGTTTCATATCCAAACTGTGACACCAATGGCAGTGAGTGGAGGTCATGCATCTCCCTTTCCTGGCTCTAGCATCCATCTATGCTCCAGGTAATGGAGGCTTTGTCAACTTGAGTTCCTGCATAAATATGGGTTGGAACAGAACCCGCAGTTGATTCACACGGATCTAGCAAGAGGGAAGACTAGTAGGATGCTGGTTATCCTCCATGATTCATTCTGTATTTATTCCTTAGGTATAAAATCATCAGTTTTTAGTCAGCCACATTACTGTACAGATAAAGAATAAATTTTTTAGTCTACTTTGAACCTAGGTGCATAGTGATTATTATAATTTCTGATTGTGATATACAGGTGGGAATATGTCATATTGCCAGTAGGCATCCTTAAAAGACAAGGTTGCTCTCACCTTTTTCTTTTTCTTCTTCAAGATTCTTGGGAATCATATGTACTGTCTGAAACTTAAGCAATCCTTTTGGCTATGATGTAAGTTTTAAGACATAAGCCATGATCATTAGAGCAAGATGATGAAAGGATACTGGACCACTAATAATTTCTGTACTGCCATGGAAACCTATCCCTGGATTTATTTTATATAAAAGAGAAATAAACCTGTAAATCACTATTTTTCAGATCTTTATTCTCTACTATCTCATGTACACAAAGCATTATGTCTGTTTGTAATTGTTTAGAAGCCAGGACTCTGTCATTAACTGTATCCATTGGAAGCAACATAATCCATAAATCAGGGTATTTCCCCACTTGAAAATAGTGGGGGCACTATTAATGGGGCACTATGTCTCCATCGTAGGTGAATTAATGCAGGCATTGCAGATTACATGCCTTCTAGGAGTGGGATGTGATGCCCATGCACATCATCCAGTCTTCTAAAATGACATTCTGCATCGTCTGAACCATTTTGCCAGTTCACCAATTCTCAGGGCAACACTGGTCAGCATCTTGTCAAGAGAGATGGAGTTTATGAAGTATGGCTGGCTTCACTCAAAAATAGCTGGAGGAATGAATTTTGTGAACTCACTGAAGACCCATAAGCATACCATACAGGAACTTCAAACCAGCTGATAAGTACATTTATTTTTGGTCCTCATTTATTTCTTGCAAATTCACACTGATCAACTAACATATTGCTGTTTCATGCCACTCTTCTAATCATCAGTTGTTTTAGAATCCTGCAGTTGAGAGGAGATTTAGCATTCACAGCGTTTAACACCTGAGTTTTATATTTGAGGAAAATAAGCCTTAGCAGGACTGAGGAATTGGGAGGCACCCTAAGATGCCCCCACTTTCCATCCATTATTCTTTTTTCTAAACTAATCTTCCCCAAAAGTTCATTTCAAATTCCTCTACTCAAACTTGACTCTTAACTCACTCAGCATTCAGATGAGATTGTTCACATGAACTCCAACTTTTGCATTCCTGTCCAGAAATTTTTTTAAAAAAGTGTTTCATCCTGATGTGTTCTCCTGACCTTCTAAAGCAAATGCTTCTTTAAGCATTCTCCTCTTGGAGCATTCAGTCTCTCTCTCAACCAGTTACTTCCCTCCTGCTTATAAGTGTACCTGCCTTGCCTATTTTTCTATAATCTACCTTTTTTTAAATGTAAGAAGAATCTATTGAACCTTTTGAGCTTTCAAATTCTCCATCATCTGGGCAGCTTTGTTCAGAGATGTTTTTTGTAGATCCTTTATTGCCTTATTACTTTTATTATTATTTTGTGATTCTCTGACATCCTTTTCTCCTTACCTCTTTTCTTCCTGTTGTTATGAAATACCCTTGTATCTGTAGGGACTAGTATAGTACCCTGCTTCTGTTGAGTAAATTTTTTGAATGATTATTTTGTTCTGTAAATTTTTTGAATGAATAAATAAAGGAATAGAGTAGTCAAATAATGATATCCCAATCTGACTTCTCATTAAATGTCCTTAACCAGGGGACAGAACTGTGTGTGCAACCTACAAGTAAAGGAGGCACTCAATAGCTTCCGTGTACTTTATGGGTAGGCACTGTATTATCCTCACAGAGTCAAGGAGAGACGTGTCTTCTGCTGTTACACAGCAGGTGAGTACCACAGCAATGACTAGAGCTCCTGTGATCCAACTCCAGAGTCTGCACTCTCTATGCCTCAACCATGCTGCATCACCCAGGCCTAACAAGTAGATTTGGTGCTACACACACACACACACACACACACACACACTCACACACACAAATATGCTCTGCATCCTACCCAAAGGACCATTTTCCCAAACATCTTCTTTTCCATCTTCTTTGCTGAGTGATTGAAATTTCTGTTATTCAGTCCTAATCTTCAGAGAAGCCTTTTGAAAACTAGAAAAAATTTTAAACCACTAATATGCCACATAACGACATAAAGCATAAAGTCCTGTAAAACTCTAAGCAACCATTGACCTGGAACTTGAAATTATTTATCAAGTAATGTAATTGATCTTTGATAAGACTTGAGGAAACAGGACAGGAGACAAGTTGAGCTTTGAGGTGTTAGAAGAGATTGTCTCAAACTGTTGAAAATGGTGAAAAGAAAACCCAAGTAAGATGATAACACTGCAGGAAATGTAAAGAGAAAGGAAAAGAGGAAGATTTGAAATTTTGACAGAGTAAAAAGAACTCAAATTTGTTACTATCAAAGTATTCTAGGTAGCTCAACTACCTTCATCTCACCTGATAGTGATTGATTTTTATTATATTCATTTTCTTTTAGCTTATATATCACAGTTTGAATAATATCATTGGGGTCAGTAATTTCTTTCTCTACCTCTAGCTGTCTATTTTAAGAGCATAATTTGGACAGACCCTTGGAAGGTTAATCTCCAATTTTTATAGTATGAGTCAAATAGGAGAGCAGTGTCCAATATGCAGAATTCTGCTTCAGCAATTACTTTTATTAACATCAAATTTTGCTTTAAGACACATCCTTGAGGTCTCATGTTCTGGATGATAGCCAGGCTCTAATTCTTACTGCGTGCCAACACTGTGCCTTTTAAACTTATAATAAAGAATAATTAGCTTAAGCATTTTTTATGTAATCCCTTATGTATGGACCTTATTTACATGTTTAATAAAGATATGTGGTGTCATTTGTCATTGTAATCAGTTTTGATCTTATGAGGCTTTCAATGAATTTCCTTCTCTCAACTGGAGGAAGTTCTACATGTGCTTTAGATTTGAATCATCTATTTTTGTTAGCAATTCACTGCTTCTATAAATTATGCATTGGAGTAAAGGACTACTGAAAATATAAGCCTGCTTGATCTTGATGACACATACTGATAGTGGGAAAGTGTTAAGTGAACAGCAGCTAATTCCATGCATTTGGAAGAGGGATTTTGTGAAGCATTTCTCTAATCCACTGGATTTTAAAGCAATTCATAGCTGCACAAGATTTACTTAGCCTAGGCAGTGGACCTTGTCTGGAATCCTCATTCAGGAAATAGTCCTGTGGTCCATTCCTTTCAATAAAACTGAGTAGCAAGATTAAGTCTGGATGAATACTTTCTCAATGTGCATTCTTTCAGTGCTAACAGTTACACTGATTTCAGATGAACTTTAACTTTTATTTTGCAATGAGCTATCATAGAAAAGTAACAGGATATCAAAATATGGCTTTTCCTGTGTGTGAAGAGTTTAGACCAAGGCCCCAAAGTGAGAACAATAAATGCCAAGTACTCCCACAATTAAAGCAAGACGGTCATTTGTAAAGGAAGTGGGGACAAAGATGGCTGTGCTGGCACTGGTTCAGACTACACCAAAGAAAAATTCAGTAGAAGGCAAATGATAGGATGGTGACTTAGTTTTAGCAGCTACAACAAATGAGAATAGAGTGGGTGGCTTAAATGATAGACCTTTATATCTCATGATCAGGAGACTGGCAGTTCAAGATCAGTGGGCCAGCACAGTCAGAGTCTTAGTGAGGGTCCTCTTCCTGAATTCCTGAGTTTGTTTTCACATGGTCTTTTTTAAATTTTGTTTTTTAATATTGGTGCCAAAACTCAGGGTTGAACCATTCTTTTTAAAAGGGAATTCATTCCCCATTCCACCTTGTCTACACATTGCAAAAGTACGCCTCTGAATACTACAACATTAGGGATTAGGGCTCCAAACTATGAGTTTTCTTGTGACACATTCTATTCCTAACAGAGAGTAAGGGCTCCTTTGAAGTCTGCCTTTCTTGACCTTCTAGGGGTGAGGCTCACATAGCCCAGAACATGGTCCCACCAGAACCTGACTACATTAGAAAACATCAAATTGCCTTTCCACACATGATAATGTCTTTAAAAGGTACTGCAGCTTCTGAAGAGTTTACCCAGCAGTAAGGAAGAATAAACCAATGGAATGAATTTAATGTGGGATGTTGAGAAATGCAGTTGCCTTCTCCTTGAAGCCTAAGGAATCAGCTCAGTGAAGTGGTTCAGCTGAAGTAGCTGGAAACTCTGTGGTTGCCAAACTTCAGCATCTGACACAATGATATTCCTTATTGAAAAGACCCTGAGATGAGGAAAATTCACTTTTAGAAGCTGCCTTTGGGTTTCAGAAGCCCAGATAAACTATTCCCCAGAACAACAGAGCTGGAAAGGGGCATTAGAGATTAGAGAGAAAATTTTGTGTACAACTACAAAATAGTCAAACAATCAATATTTCTCACTCTGAATATTTTCTGGAAATAAACATGAAACAAACCAAAAACATCAGCAGTAGAGTAAATGTTTTTCTCTTGTTACTACCATAACTCATTTAATACAGCCACTAAATACCTCACAGTGCTGAAGGTCAGAGGTCCAGTGGGCTCATCTGGTTCCTCCAGTTTCATTCCTTTGAAATTGTGGTGTCCTCAGAGCTGTCTTCCTCCCTCTGGGGGAATCTAGGAGAAAATCTCTTTCATTGCTTATTTAGGGTGTTGGCAGAACTCACTGTCTTGAATTTATAGGACTGAAGTACTGATTTAGCAAAGTACCCCTACAGTTACTTTGATTTTATATTTTTGGTTGGGAACATCTGGGCCCCTGTGTTGGGTCCTTTTCCTGAAGATTCATGTACATGCTTAAGTATGTATATCCGATTTTGCTTACCAATTTAATTTTTTGAATTTTCTAGACTCAGCTTTCCATCTGTCAGTAGGTCCTAGGTAGGCCCAACTTATGAATACTTCGGTCCACTCCAACAGATCTCCCTTTCACTCCAACAGATTTTCCTTTCTCCTATAATAACATGATCATTTGATTTAGATCTCACTCTGAATCCAGGCTAACATCCTCTCAAGATCCTTTACTATTTATATGTGCACAGATCCTTTGTCAAATAAAGCTACATTTCCAGGTGCCAGGGGTTTGGACTAGCATATATCTTTTGGGGAAGTCACTACTCAAACCACTGCACCCACTGAAGTATTTGAGGGTGATCAGGGGATTGTGTTGGCAACTTATTCCCAAAAGGCTTAGGGGAAAAAACCCTATTTTAATATATTTGTGATTTTTTGTAAGTTTGAGACTGTTTCAAACTTAGAATGATTAGAGAAAAATTAGAGTTCTTTTGCATAGTAGTTAATAGCATAGACACAGTGAGATTATCCAGGTTTAAACTCTTCTACTTATTTGCCATGTGAATTTGGTCAGATCACTTAGCCCATCTCTGCCTCAATTTGTTTAAAAAATTGGGATAATAGTATTTACTTCATAGATTTATGAGAATTAATTGAGACAACTGTGAAGAGCTTAGCAAAGTACTTAGCCTTTAGTAAATAGTTAAATAGTAAAAACAATTATTTTTACATATTTATTCATTATGTGCCTCATCAACATCCTTAAAATTATCTAATTATTTATGTAATAGCAGAAAATAGGAAATGTGCCTTGAGACTAATAAAAAATTCTTTTTTAAAATTTTTACAGACTGCATTTTTGACTCATTGTACACAAATGGTGTACAACTTTTTTTCCTATGGTTGTGCACGATGTAGATTCATATCATTCATGTAATCATACATGTACATAGGGTAATGATGTCTGGCTCATTCCACCATCTTTCATACCCCTGCCCCCTCTCCTCTCTCATTTCCCTCTATGTAATTTAAAGTTCTTCCATTCTTCTCTTACCCCCAACCACCCCACTCCCATTATGTATCATCATCCACTTATCAGGGAAAACATTGGGCCTTTGGTTTTTTTGGGTTTGGCTTATTTCACTTAGCATGATATTCTCCAATTCTATCCATTTACCTGCAAATGCCATAATTTTATTCTTCTTTATGGCTGAATAATAGTCCATTGTGTATATATACCACAGTTTCTTTAACTTAGCAGACCAGTAAGATGTGTACTTTCTACACTAGTTTACCAAAACCATATATGCTTGCTCTCCTCTAGTTGCGTTTAATTTTGTCTTGCTTTTCATCATGGGATGTGTGGTGTTTGCCCTTTAAATGTCTTGATATAAACACTCAAAGACCTGAAGATTCTCAGAAGTCCAGCTTTATCATGGTAGCTAAGTAAATGTCTCTAAATGTCTCTACTATTGATTGCTGTATCATTTAGGAGCATGTTCAGATACAAGTAATAAGGTAAAACTAGAGTTCCTTAAACAAATAGAAACTCATCTGTCTCACATGGAAAGAAGAAGTAGCCACCAAATCCTGCTGAGGCAGTTTCCTGAGGTCAGCAAGGGCGGTCAGTGTCATTAGCTTTTGTCCTCCTCTCTACTGCCTCATAGTCACAAGATGGTAACAGTGCATGGAGGTTACCATGCTGCTAGGCATGAATAGAAGAGCACAGAAAGGGCCACACCAACTGTTAGTGAAGAGAACAGCATTTCTTAGAAGCCTGTATCCCCCATCCCTTCTGTTCATCACCTTCAGGAGAACTGCACATGAGGTTTCAGAGATAAGTTCCCACGGGGGCTGGAGAGGCAAGGAATGGCTTTGCTCTCATTCAGATCAGACCTGGGACTATGGTACTGATAGGGCTAGGCTTGGCATGTTTGTCAAACTTGTCAAGGTTTGTACTATCAGGGAAAATTGGGGGGGATGTAAGTGCATAGGCAATGGATGACTTCTGTCTTAATTTGCCATGGTCACTTGTCCAGTCTTCACAGCTGAAATCCCATCCTTTTGAAAATAAAATGTCAGTTTAGTGCTGTGACCTTCTGAAAACATCAGCCTAAGATACACCAGTAAAATTATTTCAAATTGCTTATATTAAAGCAATTATAATACACACAGAGAAGTTATTGTATATTGTTTACATATTGTTCAGATGTGAATATAAAACAGAAATGCATAGGATCCTTTTTTGTTGAGGAGGAGCCAAAAAACTCCTAAATTAGTCCCATCATGGAACTGTGAACTTTTAACTTTGAAAAGAAGGGAGAGTTTTCCATCACGTGAGAGCTGATATCCAATCAAAGGTTATTGATGGAGACTGTACTTCTGTCTCATAATCTGGGAAAGACCAAAAAGTAGAATACAAATCCAAAAGCTGTTCATCCTCACAACAAATGATAATAACCTAGTCCTGCTCTCAGTGAAGGTGAGAAAGCACTAAGCCCCAGAGAGAGACGAAGTCAGACATGTTGCCAGAAGTTGTATAGTTGTTAGGGTGGTACAACTGGGTGGCAGACCTCCTGACCCTTACCTAGTGTGCCTCTCTCTGTATCCCTCTGAGGCTGAGGCAGCCCAACAATCTGGAAAAAAGAATGTGTACTGAGCTGTCTTAATTCCTGATCAGAAAAGAACAGAAAGAAAGGAGGAGAAATTCCCAGGGGAAGTTAACCTCCCAGGTAGGAAGAGAAGACTAGAGCTGAAGGTTCTGACATCACAGATGAAGAGAGAGAGAATATTGCTGTGAATGTGTGGTTTTACATAACCAGCAAGTCTTCACAGCCTACCTGCTTCTCTCCCCTTCTCCCTCTTGCTCTCTTTCTTACCATTTTGACTTATTCAGCATCTGTTTTCTAACTGGCAAAATAGGGTATAATGTGAACACTTTGGGTACAAACTAGGTTTCAAAATATTTCTAGATTTTATGGGTGTCGACAAACAATCAAAATTATGGTTCACAATCTACTAGGAATCAACTGTCTCACAATTAGCCCAATGCAGCTGTTTTTTTCTCCAGAGTTAGAATGAATTTCTGATTTCTTAGAATAGCACTAGATGAAGCAGTTGGCTTTTGTGTAGGGGCTGTGACTGTTGACAAATGTTTGTCTTTAAACACCTGGATCAGTTTGTTGTTGTGGGACACTTGCACAATGGGACAAATGAAAACCATGACAAATTTCTGGGTTTACATAACAGCATCAGTCTCTAATTTTAGATTCAATCTAAGGCCTGTGCTCATTGAGTGAAATGGTGAACAGCACTGTTCACACTCAGAATATCACTACTTTTTCAATGCTTAAAAAAAATCTTTAAATGGAATATTTGTAAGTTAAATGCATTACATATGGCAATACCACTAAATGTAAACCTGTGTATAAATGACTATGAAAATGTAGAATTATAACTCAATAGCTTGTAAGTTGCTAAGATGAACATTGTTTTTGATTTGCAGCACAAAAGGGCAATACATTTACAAAGGGTGGCTTGTAAGTCTATGGTGAAAACAACTTATCAAGAGAGAACTAACAAGAAGCATCTTCCCCAACCGAGCATTGTTATATATGTCTTTTGATCCTCAAAGAAATACAATGTGGCAATTTTAATGAGCTCCAATTAACAAAAATGGAAATAAATAATAACTTTTCCAAGATCCTACAGTTGGTAGGTGGTAGAGTCAAGATTTGAACAGAGTTTTGTACAACTCTAAAGTCTATGTGACAGAGTCCTCTTACCCATGGCAGCATAGCTAAAAATCCACTGATAAAATTTCCTTCTTTATATAGATTTGTGGGAGAAATTTCCGTCCTGGTTTCTAGCCAGGAATCACTCATTGAAGGCATCTGAGCAACTCGCATGTTTAAATTGAAGACCACTCTGAGCAAATCTTATTCTAGCATTAGCGTTACAACATTTAGCATCAAATTTCTGACCCATGTTTTACAAGGTCCAGAATCTATGCCTTTTTAATTTAAACTTCACTTTCCCTTTGTATTAATTATTCTTTTGTTCTGCACTTTGTTCTTGCAATATTTTCTCTCTGTTCATAGTTCCTGGTTCCTAACTCTACCCAATGGAGGTCATAGAAATTCTAATCTTCCCCAACATTTCCCTCTTGGAATTTGTCATAAAGATAATTCTCTGAATAACTTGGATGTTAGATCATAAGACCTTCATTTCAGAAGGGATCCTGTCCCATGCCCTGAAGAATGGACTGCTGCCCAGAGAGGCCAACAGGAATTTGGACAGATAGATCTTGCTTGGTTCCCCTCCTTAGTCTCTTTCAGTTTTGTCCAATCACATTTCCACACTATTTTCCATGCTTCAGTCATTCCTATGTGATGAGGTCTCTCTAAAAACATCAAAGGACAGTGTCAGAGAGCTTTTATATAGATGTACACATGGAAGCTTGTAGGAGGATGAACATGGATTCACCTGCATTCCAGGAAGGTTGTGCAGCTGGACATGGAGACAGAAGCTCCTGAGCTTGAGACTCTTCCAGACTTCACCTGACAAACTGCTTCATCTGACATATTGCTTTATCTGCCTGCTTAACTGAATCCTTTAATATGTTGTTTATAGTAAACTAGTGAATTTAAGTAAATATTTCCCTGAATTCTATGAACCACTCTAGTAAATAAATGAAGCCTAAAGAAGGGATGGTGGAAACCCCAATTTGTAGCCAGTCAGTCAGAAGTTCTTAAGGCTTGGAATTGTGACTAGTGTCTGGATGAGGATCATCTTGTGGCACTGAGCCCTCAACCTGTGTGATCTGATGCTGTCTCCAGGTCCATAGGATTTGAATTGAATTAGAGGCTGCCCAGCTGATGTCCACTGCATAATTCTGAAATTTTGGACTCACAGAAGTGTTCTGCATTGTGAGTGTATAGTAAGAGAAACTGAATTTGAGGTGCATTTTTCTTCTGTATCATCAGAGTTCCATTTTCAAACAAAATTATTTTCTGTTAGTTCATTTTATTGCATGGTTATAAAATAACTGCTTTAAATCCTATTCATAACAAGGCATAATATGAAGAATGAAATGAAAACCCAAATAGATCATTCATAGAACATGAACTTTAAGAATGAGGGATTAATTTAAAATGAAACTCATATACTACGAAAAGTATATAGTTACACTGTTTTCTTCATTGTTAATATTCAGCATTTATCTGCTATACATGAGGGGTAAGAGAACAAGGAAGAAAGGAACAGATCTTCATTTATTTTTTTCATGACTAGTCATTTATGTTATGAGTAAGGTATTATGCAAAATCTGAGGGTGAAAGTATGACTAAGACATTTTCCCACACATCGTAAAAACACAAGGACCCTCATTCATGGATTCTGTGTCTATGGATTCAACAAACTGTGGTTCAGAAATATTACATTGTTGCTTACATATACCAAATAGTTAGACTTACAATAAGTTGTGTCCATACACACCAGATACAGACATTTTTTTTCTTGTCCTTGTTCCACAAATAATACAGTATAATAAAGTTACACAGCATTTGCATTGGATTAGGTACTATAGGTATAGTATGTGGGAGGAGGGACTTGAACATCTGTGAATTTTGGCCCTTGCAGGAATTCCTAGAAGCAGTCCCCTGCAGACACAAAGGGATAACTGTATATGAGTTTTATTTGTCAACTATATATAAAAAATAAAAATAAATTTTATAAAGCCATATCCCCTATCCTTGTAGATAATTGCTATAAAAAGTGATTAGTGCTGAAATGGAGATAAATAAAAGACATTCTGAGATTAATGCAGTAAAAGGACTGAAAGTTTAGCTTTTTTTTTTTTAAGTTTAGCTTTTGATGTCAAGCAGACCTAGATTTAAGGTAATTGTTAACTGTATTCTTTCATGTTGAGTTGTAAAAAAAATTACCACATGCTGGGTGACCTAAAACAGCAGAAATATATTCTTTTACAGTTTTTGAGGCCAGAAATCTGAAATCAACTGTCACATAGTTGGTTCCTTTTGGTGGTTCTGAGGAAGAATCTGTCCCTTGCCTCCCTCCTCATTGCTGGTGGCTCTGGAAATTCTTGGATTATAAATGCATTCATTGCTCCATCTCTACCTCTGTCATTACATGGCCTCTTTTCTTTATGTCTCTGTCTTCATACAGCCTTCTTATAAGGACACCAGCCATTGGATTTAGGACCCACCAAATTCACTATGACCTCATCTCAGTCTATTACATCTGCCATTTCCAAATAAGGTCGCATTCTGAATATCTAAGTAGACGTGAATTTTTGGGCACAATATTCAACCCAGGAAATTCACTTATTAGTAACTTAGATGAATTTAAATAAGAACCTAATTTATCTGTTTTATCCATTAAATGGAGATGTGAATAATAACTATCCTTTAGGTTGTTGAAATATTTCAATAAAGCAAATAACAGTATTCAGCATAGTGCCTGGCTCATAATAATTGCTGAATAAATGCTAACTTGTAGTAGGGCTATGGTCAGGATAACACTATAGTGCTATAGTGCAGGATAGCATTTGCAAGGATAATGTTTTGTTGAATGGTATTTGGGAAGTGTCCCAATTTTATTTATCAAAATCTACAATACCTATCTAGCAGAATGCTTTAGATTACTTCTAAAACTTTACAGAGGAGAACTGTTAGCTAGCACAAATTCTCTATGAAGTATTGATGTGCCAAGTGTTTTCCAATCATAGGGATGTGAAGATCACCTCCCCAAAACTGTACACATGGAAATTTGTCACTTAAATTTGATCTTTAGAAGAAGGTAGTATACATATGAATCTATGAAGCACAGGAGAATCTCTGAGGATAATGTTTGATTTTTATTTCTGATTAACATGAAAAGAAAATAAAGGGGCTCCCCCCCCAACTGATAGGAAGATGCAATGGCGGGAGCCATGGGGGCCAGGCAAGAAGGTTCTTTCTGCTGGGGACTTTCTGGGCAAAGGCTTCTATAAATCCTGGTCCTTTAAGCCCTTAGTATTGGGACTCAGCCCCAGCTGGCAGCTGATAGGTTTCTCAGGTATGAAGTGCTGAATTTGCAAGGTCCCTCAGGAGATGGAGCTCAAACTCCTGGTGGGACTGACAGGGCTGCAATCACAGCCTAGCAGGGCCTAGGTCTCAGCTGAGGTTATTTATTAAAATTACATCAAGAGAAAATAAGTAAATTGCAAAAATAAAATAATTAGGTTAGAAGCACTGAATTTTGATCAATATTACTTATAAATCTACCTTGTTAAAAGAGATTCTATAAAACAATGTCAGGCTATTAGATTTTTTGAAAGTACTGGCTCTTTCCTGATCTGGACAAGAATTGAGCAGCTTGTCCAGTGACTGGGAAAGGAGAGTCTGCAACCATCAGACTTCTGTAAATGATGTGTCTCACCCTCTCACCCTCTCACCCCATTAAGGACTGGGAGAGGAAGAGCAAGCCCAGAGCTGAGGCCTTGGTGGTCATTAAGATGTTGAAACTTGTGCTGAAAATTTCTAGTGATCCAATCAATAAAAACCATTTCTAACTGAATAAATAAAATAAAATACACTTTGTTGGAAAAATAACTTAATCTTTAAAAACTGCACAACTCTCTTCAACTTCTCTGGTAAACTTTAATTGACTGAAACAATGATTATGTTAGCCATTGTGATGAAGTTAATACCATGGTGCTTCCCATAGAAAAGAAACTACAATGCAAAAAATAAAAACAAAAACAAAGCAGGATAACTACTAAGTAAATCCATAATATCTGGGAACAATAATTATTGCAAGAAGGGGGGAAACAAAGTCAGAAAGGTCATGAACATGGAGTCAGATAAACTCCTTTATACTGGTTGATCAGAGAAGGCCTTATGTAGGTAATATGATGTTTCAGGAATATCAAGAATGGAGTGAAGGAGCTGGCTCTCCACCTATCTGGGGAAGAGCATTTCTGGAAAAGGAAATAACAAGATCAAATACTCTAAGAAGAGAATGTAGTTAGAATGTTCTAGAAATGTCAAGGTCCTGGAATCTGGTGAACTGGGGAGGCTGGGGTAGGGATGAGAGGATAGGGCTGAAGGAAATTCCATTAGAAATAATCAGGGCCTAATGAAAAGTGTCTTGTATTATGTGATAGGACTTCCAGTGTCATGTTTACTCTGATGGGTAGTGACTGGAGGGTTGAGAGTGAGGGAGTGATTTGCTTTTTGAATTTTTACTGAATTTACATTATCAAAAAATGATTATAACAATAATATAGGGCACTGTTTATGCAATGATATAAATACTACAATTAAGAAATAAAGAGCTGGAAAAAATGTTATGTATCAGGCTACAAACCAAAAAGAACCAAGACAGAATTAAGTTAATCAGAAAAAATATAAAAATAAATTAAAATTTCAAAAATATAATATTAAGATAGACAAAGATAGGATTTGGAAACCAAAACTGCTTCGATCTAATTGGTTAGATTTTGTTTTAAGCTACTATTTAATAAACACTCAGTGGGTCTTTGACAGTCTGCTCACAGAATGATCATATTTAAAGAGAGAAGAATTATAGGTTTATTTCACAAGCATAGATTATATAATGAAATATTATTAGCAATTTGAAAGATGATCAAACAGGTTCAGAGAAGTAAGGAAGGTTGCTTGAAGTTACACATTATTAATCAGCAGAGCCCAAATTTTCATCAAGATTTCTCTTGTTCCAAAGTCTATGCTTTTGACTACTATTAACCATCTTAAAATTCTATTTTTCTTAAGCATCTTTTCCCTATGAAGTATGTGAGTTATGAGCTAGATATTTTGTCCTCCTGCCATGTAAAGTGCCCAAGGCTCTCATCTGCCTCAAGTAGCTGCAGTGCCTGGCACCTTAGCTCCACCTGTCATAGGACTTCACTACCTTCCTCTGCCACCATCCCTCAGGACAGGGAACTTGATACCCTTAGGAGGACCCTGTATGTATGAAGCAGTCTTGATCTTGCAGTGATGATACAAGTCTCTTCAGGGAAATCATTACATTTAAAAAAGACAGCCTTGTTCTGAAGACCCAGTAAAGGAAAGCAAAGACAGAGTTACTACAAAACCAAGATTCTGAGCACAATCCTATGCACTGGCAGTCTACACACAGTCTCAGTCACATAAGTCCCTCCTGGCTCTTACCTCTCCATCTGGGACTTCATTCTTGATTATCTGTCTGAAATTTACTTAACAAGGATATTGAGACTTTTTTCTTCACCCTTTCTTCTTACAATTTCTCAACATCCATAATTAATTTCTATGTTTATGACTCACCACATACTCTGGGGCCCTTTTCTTGTAATAGCAACCTTCCTCCTTGGCCCACTAAAATGGCTGTCTACACTCCTGCATCTTCAATCCTGAGATCTATCTTTATGAATGGGCTCTCCTATTTCCCACCTCTTCTCTTCCAATTTTAGTAAGTTTGGTTTTGCTTTAATTATGGCCTCCTCTACCCTCCAACTTATTTATTACTGGCTACCAGTTTATAAATATCTCAGCTTTATGAATTTATTATTACATGTCCTTTCAATAAGCAGGTATGAACCTTTGCCTTGATCCTCCAAATCACTTGGATCACAACAAATCTTGACCTGCTCCATTTCCCCCAAATTTCTAAATTTATCTCACATTTTTCATATTTGTGGTATTTATTGGTCTCTGGGCTTGAGACTCAGCACTTCATTTAGGGTTATAAATTTATTTTTCCTCTTAGGTCATAGGCTGAGTTTTCCCTTAGTCTGTGCTGCTTACAGGCATCTGGATAAATATTCTTCCTGGAATTGCTTAATCCTGAATCCCATCTTTCCACAACCTTTTAGATTCAGATGTTGTTGATTCTTTATCTGCCCTCATACATAGGATCTAGATAGTTACTTAGACTAGCAGAATTCCAGAGCTCATCATGTCAAGTATATATGTTCACTAACCTTTTTCTTTTTTTACTCTCTTAACTATTTAGTGTGGTATATAGTCCATTAATCCCTAAATCTGATTTTCTTTCTCTAATCCCTACTGATTTTATACCTTCAATACCTTTCCATGATTTCCAGATACTATTAATTTTGCATATTATGTTGTTTGGTACCATCAAAAACTTTCATTTTTCAGACTCAATGAAATGTCTAATCCTTTTCATCATCCTGATTGGTTTCTAAACCATTCTTTTTAGTGACAGTTAAAAGATCAAAAACACAAAAAGAAAAGATTCTATGGCTTTTCTAAGGCTCTTCTCAAGCCTCTAAATCCCTAAAAGTGATAACCTATTTTATATGTACCCTTAGAGTTGTTTACCTTATAAGAGAATTTTCAATATTTACTCTTTCAAACATGTTACTCTTTCAAAGATAATCTCTCTCTCTCTCTCTCTCTCTCTCTCTCTCTCTCTCACTCTCTCTCCTCCCCTCCAACAAGTATTTTGGCTATTGTAACACAAATAAACTTTTCCAAGGAAAAATAAAATTTATCAGAAAGATATAGTTAGATCGTGGTACCAAGAAGCCTGGAGATGCAGATTTAAAATTTCATGGGAACCAAAGAAATCCCAGAGGGAATTAAAAAACGACTTATTTGATAGCAAAAACAGCTTGACATTCCAATCCTGGCTTTTTTGATGAATTCGTCTATTTCTAGTCTCTTGTCACGCTCTCCACTATTCAGTTTCCAACGAGAAAGCACCCAAGTGATTTGACTTGAGTTATAGTAGTTGCTTGTTGACTAAGGAGAAGAAAGACCTCGGTCAGGAGGACTGACCCATCAAACTGTAACTGATGGAGAAGCAATACTCCCCAAGAGGTAACTTGGTGTCATGAAGAAGAAAAAATGAATGTCAGTGATCAAAGCACAGCAGCAATCCACCATATATCCTGTCTCTGAGAAAGAATTGGTTCTAACCTTTCCTAAAAGTTTTTCAATTTTCCCACAGTCTTTTTAACTCATTTTCTCATAGAACATTTTTTCCATAACATTATCCAATATCCTCCTTCTAATCTCAGGTAATCTGTCTCTCTTTCCAGTTGCAAACTATCATTCTTTTTTGTATCTCTAACATATAAACCTCAAAATCACTTTGTCTTTTCTCTTTATTTATTAACTATAGTCTCTTTAATTGATTTAAAATTTTTGTTGATATCGTATGAAAAATATTGACTCATTTAATCTCCTTTCTCTTTATCCTCTTTGAGCTGTCCTGACTATCACAGTAAGAATACTTGATGATTTTTCTTCTCCAAACTTCTCCAATATGGTTTTTATATTGTCCCAGAATTTCTTGTCTAAATATAAAAAAAAAATTGTAATAATTTTATCAAGTTTCTTTTCTGCTTAAAGTAACTTCTATGGCTTTTTAGCCGTTCCCTTAATAAAGTCTAATCTTTTTATTCAGTTATTCAAGTCCTTACCTAATCTGGCCTCAACTTACCTTTTTGAAGCCACTTCCTTGTCCCAGGGCTGCAGAATAGTGGCCCAGGAAGGTTAGAGCAGGCCATGAACCAGGGTCAGGGCCCTGTGCTGATGTCCACTCCACACAATTCCACAGGTCCAAATGCCCCCTCTTCGGCCTCCACAATCCCTAACCTTAACCTCCTGGGAATCTGGGATTGCAGGTAAGTGACAAGAAAATGAAAGTGGGGCAAACCTAATTGGACTTGGTTTGAACTCAAGGGTTAGCCAACAGGATTAGTACTTTTCTAGACCTTGATTAGCATAAATTTGAACCAACAACCTTGGTCTAAGTGCTACATAAACCCCTAGACTGGCACATTTAGATGACAACCTCTATCAATGTCCCCTCTTGTCCCTGCAAGAGTTCTGTTTCTATTCTTCACACTTGAATAAATCCTTCTCCTTTCACTCTTGCCTTCAACTTTCCCTTGAGTCTGTCTTTAGATTTATGAGATAAGAACCTGGAAATAAGTTGGGAGCTGCTGGGGTCTATTGCAACACTGGAGGGCATGGTTCACCATTTAGAGCAGCAACACTCAAGCTGCAACAAGCACTGGATAATAGTGGGGGAGAATCCAGCCCTGATGTCTGCGACACTGGGATCTGATTCAGGTAGGCATCCCTTGCTGTGATTAGCTGCTAATGCTAAAATGGGCTTTCTCCACTACAGAGGCCTGCAGCTTACACAGGCCCTACCCACCAACAGAAGTGGAGAATCAAGAATCATCTCAAACTCTGTTTTCACTTTCCATAACCAATTCCTTTCATTTTTTTAAAGCCTCCTCTGGAAACACACATCTACTGTTAAGGATATTATGATGATTTTCCCAACAATCCTCCTACCCATTGGTTTAGTAAACATGGATTGAGAGGGAAATGGTCCTAACCTCAGATCCAAGAGGGGCCATGATTATTTTAATCCAAACACAACAATCCATTTCCATTTCATAATGGTTGCTATTTATGTATATTGGACTAACACTAATTGGTCTATTGTACATGCATACCCAAAGTGATTGGTTTAGGAATAGGCTTGGTACCTGAGGGGGAAAAAAAAAAGAGTACCAATCTTCTGAGAGCTTTTTCTTTTCCTCTGAATGTCACTGAGAGAGGGTTTGAATCTGGAAACTATTATAGTTGCTTTGCTCAAATGAGTACAGTCAGCCTGAAGAAAGTGCCACTCCAAAGATGAGGTATTATATGGAAAAAGGGCAAGAGCCACTGAATAATGCCAATCATGAAGTCTCCCTGACTTCAGGTCTCCAGCTATATGAGTCAATGCATTTTATCATTGACTGAATCACCCTAAGTCAATTTTTCTACTACTAGCTTATTGAAAACATTCTGATGCTCTGTTCTCCATGATTAGGATGTCCCCCTTTCCCCTTTGTATAATTCAAAAAGAACTACTTCACCTTAAAGCAAGATCAAGTTGTCACATATGTCATGAAGCCTTCCTTATTCCACAAGCAAGATTCATTTAAGCTCACATTCTCTCATGGCATTGTTTTTAATGACTGGATTAACGGATGTTCAGATGACTCATAAAACATTATTTCTGGGGATGTCTGGGAGCTGTTTCCAGAAGAGATTAGCATTTGAGTTGGCAGACTGAGAAAAGAAAATATGTCCTCACCTTTGTGGCAGGATATTATCTAATTTGTTGAGGGACTAAATCAAGTAAATATGCAGAGAAAGAGCACACTCACTCTCTGAGCTGTAACATCCATCTTTTCCTGCCTTTGGACATGGCTGCTCCTGGTTCTCAGGTCTTCAGCCTCAAATACAATTCTACCACAAACCTTCCTGGGTCCCAGTCTACTAAATGGAAGACCATGGGACTTGGTCTTCATAATCTTGCAAGTTAGTTGCTATATTTACTCTTTCTGTCTATCTGTCTTTGTCTCTCTCCTTTTCTGTAAAAATAAAGTGCAATAATGAGGGAAGGTTTCACTAAGAAGATGGAATTTTGAGCAAAGATTTAAAAAATATAAGAAAGTATTCAGGTATCTGGGCAGAAGTGAGGCTAGAGTGTATTTTTTATGCTCAATATCAGTGTGTATTGAAGAGAAAGTAAGTCCACTAGTATGTGAGTCAGAAATGAGAGTGGGTAGGTATGTCAGGGAGAAGAGGATCAAAAATAGAGGTGGGGTCATGCAGAACTTTGTAAGCCATTGAGTTTGGACAGAGAATGACAAGATTTGACTTTTATTTTAAAAGTTTCACTCTGATTGCTGGGTCAACAGACCTTGAAAAGACAGTTCTCACATTGTATAATGAATCACTGTTTATATCTCTGTCTATATATCTATATCTCCCCCTTTAAATACAAAACCTGAATTTTGTTTGTATTAATGTACCTGTGATTTGCAAGTCTTTGGCAGACTCACTAAGCAATTACTACATTTTTTTTTTTTTTGATACTGAGAATTGAACCCAGGGATGCTCTACCACTGAGCTACATCCCCAGCCCTTTTTATTTTTTACTTTGAGACAGAGTCTCACCAAGTTTCCCACTGGCATCAAACTTGTGATCATGTGCCTTAGCTTCTAAGTATCCAGGATTACAGGTATGATCCACCACAATCAACTAGCAATCACATATTTGTCAACTTCCATTTCTGTTAGGTATAAGAGACGTGTATGTATTAAATATAACCTAAATGTTACATTAAGCTTCACTTCACAGAAGAGGAAAACTAAATTAATAATGGCAGTAGAATATAAGAAGAGAAAATGAGAAGAAAATTAAATAAATTCGCTTATTAGTTAAAAAAATAGTTTTAAAACAACAAAAAAAAGTGTTCTTAGAGTTCAGAATGAGTTAGGACCTCAAAAGTACAGAATTCTAGCAAAATTGTTAGATCAACTAAACATCTAAAATGATTCCAAGTATACTGTAATCCAATTTGTGTTCTTTAAAATTAAATGTTGCTGAAATCCTGGAAAATGAGCCATTTCTCAAATGGTTGTGTTGAACAACAGCATAGGCAAATCATCAGTTAAGCATCTCACTTGTATACTGAATCTAAATCAAATTATGTGTTTAAAGTATGTATGTTATTTTCCAAGTACAAATTTGCAACTTCATTGAATTTTCAGACAATTCATAGGTTTCACTGAACTTATTCTTTGCACCAATTGTCTGGTGTTTGAAAAGCTGCATTCATAAGTTCAGCTGGAAAATATTTATAAGCCCTGTGGTGCCAGGCTTTGGCAAATGTCCTCCTCTGGACATGTGTTGAAGGGAATAAGCCACACAACTGCTTCCCTCCCACATAATCTGTATGGTTCATTGGAATTGGATGACCTTCCTGAGAACTCTTTATTGTGGTCTGTATGGGAGCCAAAAGCCCAAGAGAGCTTGCTGGGTTGTTCTCATTCAAATACTGGGCTTCCTGGGTTCTTATTCAGGCATCTTTAGACACACTTCCTTCTTGCTCAGCAAAATTACTAATTGGCACAGGAAACATCTCAGCTTTGTCCATTTTCTATAGAAGTTGGAAATGCTTCTACCTGACTATGCTGACAGAATTATATTTTCAATGGTATGAATGCCCCAGACATTACAATGACAACTTTTGGGAACAAAATAATACACATAATACCACTGGTTAGTCAGCCTCATGACACAGTCTAAGTAATTATGAACAAGAATCCTCAAAAATTGGGGGTCAAAAAATGTGTGTCTGGGATATAGTTATTTAAATATGATAAAAGCTGCACATAGCACCTTTCTGTTCCAATGCTCTTTACCTTAATTGGTCCATTTGTCCTTTTGTGTGTTTAATCTGTGCTGCTAGTTCTAAATAAGAAGGGTTCTTGTGGTTATTTTCCAGTGAATATTTTTTCATCAGCTTAAGAAAGCAGATTGCATTGCCAAGGTTAAAGAAAATTGTCCTTGTATTTGTTGTTGGCCAAGAGCCCGAGTCTCACATATATCTGAAGATAGAAGGGGGAAACCTTTAATTCACATTGTTAGGTTCTTTTGGCTTCATGGACTTGCTCAGGGCAACAGGCAAAAAGGAAATATAATTACTCGTGAGAACACGTAGATAGGGTTTTGAAATTATTAAAAACTTTTAAAACCAATATTAAATTCTGAATATATATATATACACACACACATATACATATATATATACTTGCTAAAAGCCACCTTAAATTATTTGCATATGTATATGCATCTTCTTTGAATTTTTGTAGATGCATACATTTTTCTTGGGTCTGTATAGGCTATACTTAGAGGATAATGATGCTCTTTAGCTGTGATAATTTATGCTGTGAAAAAATATATCAACATGAGCAAAGTACATATTCATGTAGGAATATATATTAAAGATAGATTATTATTTTGTTTTGTATTTCTAATTGCATATTGTAAGGTTTTGGGCTATTCACTGAGAACATTAGCAATTCATGATACCATTATTACAACAATCATGTGAAAACAATGACTAACCAGGAAGGTGGTTATGTACAAAACACTAGTCATTGATAGTCTTTTCTATACTTCAGTAATAAGAAGTTCATTCATGCCACCCTGTTTCCAATGTTAGAAGTTATTTGCTTCATTGAGATTTTCTGTGCCCACTGTGATAAATACTTGAAAGTTTAAAAAAGAAGTCTCCTGGAGAACTGTTGTTTAGATTTGTTTTGAATTGTGATTTCTAATTCTTGCCAAGTTGTTCGTTGGAATTAACTTTTTAAGGATAGTTTGAAGGATAATACTTTATACTCCTCACATCTCAATTTAGGGATTTATTAGTTTATGAAGCTAACCTAAAATGAATTTTCAGGACCTGTGAGCAACTAGGTTGGCGATTAAGAAGGCACAAATTGACAGATAAAACAGAATTGACAGCTCCAGAAATAAATCCAAAATACACATGGGAATTTGGTGTGCAGCAAAGCTGTTATTTCAAATCAGTGGGGAAAGATCAATTATTCAATAGGTAATGGTGAGACAGCTGGCTAGCCATTTGGATGCAAATTAAGTTGGATCCATATCTTAGAGCTCAAATAAATTCCTGGTAAAGTAATGACAAAATAATCAAAATCATCACCATAATCATAATAGCAACAATAATAGATGAAACTATTAAAAATTTTAAAAAGCTTGGGTACATTCTTTTTCTTTATTATTATGAAATAGACAGAGTCTGTTCAAACATGAAATATCACCTATGAAATATAAAGAAAAAGAAATGACAGAATTGACTATACAAAAAAATTACCATAAAATATCCAAAGAAGAAAGATAAACTTGGAAAAATATTTGCTGAACATATTATCAAAAAGGATTAATTTCCTAGATAAGCAAAAAACATTCTCAAATATAACAAACATCTGAAAGAAAAATAAACAAAAATGTAAACAGAAAAAGAAACATAAGTGGCCAATTGTGTTGGTCAGCTTTTTGTTATTGTGACCAAAATATATGAGGAGGAAAATTTTATTTTGGCTCAGTTTCAGAGGTCTCAGTCCATGGTTGTCCAACTTCATTGTTCTGGGCCTGAAGTGAGATGAAACATCATGATGGAAGATCACGGCACAGGAAAGATACTCAGTTCATGGCATCCAGGAAGGGGTGCATGTGGGTGGGAGGGAGGAAAGGTATAGAGATAGATACAGTACAAGAGCACACCCCAGTGAGTGGATAAAGTTAGGCCATCAAAGAACTTTGGCTTTTAGCCTGAGAAAAATAGTCATTATATTTTAAAATAGTCCTTTTAGTGTGTATAAAGTCTGAAATGAATGGATATTTTAGTTTAGTTTAAAAACGCTGACATAATATTCTGATAATTCAATAAATTTTATACCAGGTAGAGTTAAAATATATGAAGTTTGAAATACTACTGTATATATTTCAAAAATTTTTAAAATAAAAATGAATGTGTTTGTTTTAGAATACTTAGCTTTGTACCTTTGAAGTGGTGCCCAACCTCAGGTTAAAAAGCAGTTGTGCATAAAGAATAGAGGAAGATAATTTTATTTTACAGTAGTTTTCACCATCAAATATCTAAAAGATTACAGTGAGTGGGTTATTTTTAAACAGCACTCTTTAAGATTACATTATTTTCTGAAAGAATTTAGGAGGAATATTATGTGAATATATTTTAAAAGATTTTATATGACAAGTGTTTTACATTATATAAAGTTATATGAATATTGTTAATTGCATCTATAATTTCCTTCTGCCTGACATTAAAATCCTATAGAATATTCCTGATCCCACATACGCATGGTACCTTTTTTTATATTATGCATCAATTTTATATCATACATAACATATTATACATATATATATTTTTATATCATTTTTTATTGGTTCTTTTTAATTATACATGACAGTAGAACCCATTTTGATATAATTATACAGCAGGGAATATATCTTTTCTTTCACAATGTGGATTCACACAATTCATATAATCTTATATATACATAAGGTAATACTGTCTGTCTCAGTCTATTATTTTTCCTTCCCCTACCCCCTCCCATCCCATTTTCCTCTACACCATCCATACTTCCTCCATTCTTTTCTTATCCCCCCATAACACCCCCCCGTTATATATTAGCATCCACTAATCAGAGAAAACATTTGGCCTTTGGTCTTTTGGGCTTGACTTATTTCACTTAGCATGATATTCTCCAACTCCACCCATTTACCAGCAAATACCATAGTTTTATTCTTCTTTATGGCTGAGTAATATTCCATTGTGTATATATATACCACAGTTTCTTTATCCATTCTTCAATTGAAGGGCATCTAGGTTGGTTCCACAATCTAGCTATTGTGAATTGAGCAGCTATGAACATAGATGTGGCTGCATCCCTATACTTTGCTGATTTTAAGACCTTTGGGTATAAACCGAGGAATGGGATAGCTGGGTCAAATGGTGGTTCCATTCCAAGTTTTTTTGAGGAATCTCCATACTGCTTTCCAGAGTGGCTGCACCAATTTGCAACTCCACCTGCAGTATACGAATGTGCCTTTTTCCCCACATCCACGCCAACACTTATTATTGCTTGTATTCCTGATAATAGCCATTCTAATTGGAGTTAGATGAAATCTTAGGGTGGTTTCAATTTGCATTTCTCTAATTACTAGAGATGATGAACACCTTTTCATATATTTGCTGATCACTTGTATTTCATCTTCTGTGAAGTGTCTTCCCAGTTCCTTAGCCCATTTATTAATTGGGTTCTTTGCATTTTTAGTGTAAAGTTTTGTAAGTTCTTTATAAATGTTGGAGATCAGTGTTCTGTCTGAAGTGTGTGTGGAAAAGATTTTTTCCCACTCTGTAGGCTCTCTTTTCACATTATTGATTATTTCCTTTGCTGAGAAAAAGCTTTTTAGTTTGAGTCCGCCCATTTATTGATTCTTCCTTTTATTTCTTTTGGTCTGGTGGTCATGTTGAGAAAGTCTGGTCCTAAGCCAATATAAAGAAGATTTGGGCCTACTATTTCTTCTATTTGGCGAGGAGTCTCAGGTCTAATTCCTAGATCCTTGATCCATTTTGAATTGAATTTTGTACAGGGTGAGAGATAGGGATTTAATTTCATTTTATTGCATATGGATTTCCAGTTTTGCCAGCACCATTTGC
>JAJEJO010053908.1:91480-235310 GCA_020662805.1 Glaucomys volans
GTGGTCATGTTGAGAAAGTCTGGTCCTAAGCCAATATAAAGAAGATTTGGGCCTACTATTTCTTCTATTTGGCGAGGAGTCTCAGGTCTAATTCCTAGATCCTTGATCCATTTTGAATTGAATTTTGTACAGGGTGAGAGATAGGGATTTAATTTCATTTTATTGCATATGGATTTCCAGTTTTGCCAGCACCATTTGTTGAAGAGGCTATCTTTTCTCCACTGTATGTTTTTGGCACCTTTGTCTAGTATGAGATAACTGTACTTATGTGGGTTTGTCTCTGTGTCTTTTATTCTGTACCATTGGTCTACCCATCTATTTTGGTGTCAATACCAAGCATGGTACCTTGAGTGCATTTCAGAATAAAAATTAGAGTAGATAAATAAGTACTAAAATGACTATTTTCTGAAAAGAGCATTATACCTTTAGATACACTTAAGTCAAAACACAATATTGATTACTCATATATTATACTTTTGAATAAATCCTTTTTAAAAGTTTATATTAGGTGCATTTTAACTGACATAAAAACATCAAAATTGTACATGTAATGAAAATATACCATGTGATATTTTCATACATGTATATCTTGTGCAATGTTTAAATCAGGTTAAATACCTCTCTCTTCCAGACATTTGTGGAAAAAACGAATCTTTCTTTAGAACCTTTCTCCTAGAGTCTTGAAATTTATAGTGCATTATTGTTTATAGTAACCCTACAGTGCTGTACACCAAAACTCCTTGCTCCTAAGTAATTTTAATTTAATACTCATTAATTGAACTTTCCTTATCTCCCCACAAATAATTTTTAACTATAGCAATTAATACTAGGAATAGTATTTTGCAATTAAGAGAAGTATATATGTAGGCTATAATTCTTATTATTTCTAGGAAGTCATTTGGATAATTAGCAACAAATAACTAAAAAATTGAGTCAAATAGGGATTTTTCACTTTCTTGGTTTGCTTTTATTTTTTGCAGTAAGACCAGTTCAGTCTGTTTTGGACAGTAAATTTGAGACAACACTCAAGAGGAGAAGGGTTAGAAGATAAATAAATTTGGTGTACTCATCATATCTGTTTCATTCCAATACAACATACTGAATATCACCAAGAAACATGTGTGCTGAGAGTTGAAGAGAGTCAAAAACTGAGCTACTGATCACTCCAAAACAGATAACTGAGGATAAGCAAGGAAACAAGGAGGAGCCTGCAACTACTAAGTAAGAGAAAACAAGAATAGGAAGTGTATCAGGGAAAGCACAGCAGCTGAAGACACAGAATTGCCCACTGGAATTAATTACATGAAGATCTTGATAAGTAATTTCAAGAGCAATGGAAGTGAAAACTGATTGTGTTTAACAAAGGATTTGAAGTGGAGAGGATTTCAGTTTTGGAAATCCCAACAGATAAATTGTGTCAACCCTCTGGATAAAGAATGTTGCTGCCAGACACATTTCTACAACAATATTTCCTTCTTTGTGGCTGAATACTCTTTTATTATGTCAAAATATGAAAATTACTTTATATTTTATATAGAACTATAATTCAATCGTCCCACCATTGCACTACTAGCACTGATCAACTTTTTAAAAAAATTTTATTTGTTCTTTTTAGATATACATGACAAAAGAGAGTATTTTGACATAGGATACATACATGAAGTATTACTTCCCATTCTTATGGTTGTGCATGATGTGGAGTTACACTGGTCATGACGTATTCATCTATGAACATAGGAAAGTTATGTCTGATTCATTCTGTTGTCCTTCCTATTCCCATCCTCCTTCCTTCCCTTCATTCCCCTTTGTTTATTCCAGAGTTCTTCTATTCTTCCCCACCCATGTTGTGTGTGAGCATCTGCATAGCACGGATCAACTAATGAACTTTTTTTTAACTATTGTTAATGTAGAAAGTTTCATCTTCACATTTCATTTTGTCAATGTTATATAAAATTTGGAGAATTGCCAAGTTGGTGGAAACCTCTGTAAATTTTGTCTTCCTTCCAGGTATAAATTATAAGATTTTAGGACATTTATTCCTTTATTTTGATTAATTTTAAATGTTTGTTGAATTGATGACACTCCTTAACCAGTTTAGAGTTGATACTCTTGTTGTAGACATGTATTATGAGTTTATGCTATTTTCCTCAATGTAGTATTTTGTATCATGTCAGCAAAAAAATTGTTATTTGCCATTGTGCTCCAATGATCCTATTTTTCATTAATTTGTGCATCAATTTAAATATCTGCTCCTAACTCCCACTGGAAAAATTCTCTTTTCCTGTTGGCAAATTATTGCTTTTGATGTGATAAAAATTTTTGTTACAGTTAAGATTATCAATGCAGAATAACTTAAATTCATTTTCTCAATCATTTTACTATTTCTTTCACATCTATTTTTTATCTCAATATTATCTCAGGTCTTTTATAAATAAATAAAAAGAAATGTATCCTTTATATCCATTTTATGGGTTTAAATCAGAAATTTTTGTAATTTCTCAATTATTTTTATTAAACATTTCAAAATAGTTTTTTAAATTGTAGTTAAATGTGTACAGCTTTTGGCAACTTTTACTTCTCATGTGTTTTGGTTTTTAGTTTTGTATCTTTAAAAATATATTTTGAAATCTAAACTGCCAATAAGTTGCAAGACTTTAACAACACAGAGCATCTTGTTACACAAAAACTTGAAAATCCAACTTTGCAAGTGCTTAAAATATGCTATCAACAAGAAAAGAAAACAGAAGAAAATGAGGCAGGTGCACAATACAATAATCAAGTTCAGGTACTGTGGAGACTTTTTCTCCAATGAGATTAGGGAATGAATTGATAAGGGACATACTCTGTTCTAACATGACGTTTTAAAATACTTGCAGCTGCTCTGTGAAAAACATTGTTAGAAGAATGAAAAGACAAGCCACAGACTGGGATAAAATATGTGCAAAACACATATCTAACAATGAGCTTGTATCCAAAATATACAAAGAACTCTTAAAACTCAAGCATAAGAAAACAAACTACCAAATTTAAAAGTGAACAAAAGATTTGAACAGAAACCTCACCAAAGATATACAGATGGCAAATAAGCATATGAAAAGGTGCTCAACATCATTTGTCACTAGGGAATTGAAACAATAATGATATACTATTACCCACCTATTAGAATGGCTAAAATCCAAAAAATTGACAATAACAATTGTTGGCAAAGATGAGGAGCAGCAGGAAATCTCATTTACAGCTGCTGGATTACAAAATGGCACAGCCACTGGGGAAGACTGGCAGTCTCTAACAAACTTAAACATAGTCTTACCATGTAATCCAGCAATTATGCTTGATTTGGAAACATGTCCACACAAAAAAACCTGCACAGTAATGCTTAATGCAGTTTTATGAATATTCATCAAAATTGGAAACAACCAAGATGTCCTTCATTTAGGTGATTGTTTGGACAAAGTGTGATATATCCATACAGTGAATTATTACTCAGTGCAAAAGAGAAATGAGCTACCAAGTCATGAAAGACAGGTGAATCTTTAAATACATATTGTTAAATGAAATAAGCCACTTGGAAAAGGTTACATATTCTAGGATTTTATTTATATAATAAAAGGTAAAGTTATAAAGACAAACAAACCAAAACAAAATGAAATCCACATATACAAAACAGTGATTTCAAGAAGTTTAGGGAAGGTAAGATCATTGAACGCATGAATATGGGATTTTTAGGGCAATTAAACAAGTCTGTATGATGCTATAATGGTAGATAAACCACATTATGAATTTGCCAAGCTAGGACATTGAGAAGCATAAAATATATAAACTCATGTACAGAGTTTCTGGCTCTATAAACAAAGCAATTCCATTAAATTTTCTTTGGTCTTCACCATTAACAAAAAAAGTATAGTTTGTTTGTAATTGTATACAATTGAACCTTCTTTTAGTCAGCTTTTTAATTGCTGTGACCAAAAAATTTGACAAGAAAAATTAAAGGAGGAAAAGTTTATTTGAGGCTCACGGTTTCAGAGGTCTCAGTTCATAGATGGCTGACTCCATTGCTCTGAGCCCTAGATGAGGGAGACCATCATGGCAAAGGTCATGGCAATCAGATAAAGCTCTGGGAGCTTTTGGGGTTGGTAGAGTATGTCCTTAGTAGGCACAAGGCTCTGGGTTTAATCCCCAGTGCTGCCACTCCTCCAACATTTCTAGAAGCTTTGGGAAATTCTTTCATTATTCCAATTTGTGATGTGAAATAGCCATGAAGATTATCAGCGTAGAGTAAGAATGGGGAATGAGGTGAATATTTTGGAAAAGGAAGTAATGAATGAAATAACTTTGATAATATAGAAAAAAACAAATGAACTAGAGAAATACAATATAATTGCTGAGTGGCAACAGTACCCCCTTAAAATTCACAGGAAGTAACTTATAAAGAAATCAGTAGGTATGATGAGTGGAAAATTGTATTGTGCTCCAAGTATAGGCAAAGATAGTGGAAAATTGGATTTGAATAGGACTGTGGTTGTTTAACAAGCAAAAATCAAGAAAGGGGAGGTATCAAGGGAGTAGAAGATGTATGCAGGGGAGTTATTATAGTGCTGGGTCATGGGTTTTTAACAACTGCCTAAGGAGAGAAAAGAGGACATCAAAGGTTGACGACTAGTGTGAAATGGTAGAATCAATAGATTGAATCAATGGATGGTTGGGGTAGGGAGTCTATGAAGGGGTAAACTGGAATGATACAAGTAGTGGTCAAATACGGAATATGTGCAATTGAGATGTGAATGGGTTGCAGTTCATGACAGTAATGTCTAAAAGATGGCCACACAACAGACTGGCTAAAGTAGGGTTGAGGCAAAAGAAAAGGAAAAGTTCAAGGACGTGAAAGGGCAGGATTTTTAAAGGATCATTTATGTATGTATTAAAATTCCCAGGAATTAAGACAGAGTACAAATGAATCAAGAGGCCATGATCTAGAAGCCATAACCAACAAGAAACCAGGTGGAAAAGCCTGGAAATTAGTACATCTAAGGAACAATAAGTGGCACTGGATACGTAATCTGATCATAGGTTCAAATCTAAAAGGGTCTAGAGACTAGAAAAGAGACCACCCAAATGGCAATGAGGAGTGCAGACCCCATTTTGAGACCCAGTGATAGCAGTGGAGGGGAACATCACCACCAAATGAGAGAGCTGAGAGGCTCATATGTCCTTACAGTCATTTTGAAAAGATGATGAAGAAGGTCTGAGTATGGTAGATTTTGCTAACTATGAACTGGAATGCCAAAAGGCACACATTGTTTTACAACCTTCATGCTCATCTATGATTTCCTGGTTGCTATGGTATAACAGATAAAGGCTTATCTGGGTCAATGCAAAAGTGTTCCATATTCTTCTAAAAAATGAAAATGACAAAGTGGAGACTTAACATTGCATATGTATGTATATATGGTGTGAACGTGCAAGAAAATTATAGACGATAGCAAGATACAGTTAGCGGTGATATCTCTGGCAGTAGCTAAATTTAATTTAATGATGAAGGAGAATTTTCCTGTACTTTATGCTAACTCTAGTGCAGTGCTGCAATGTATAATATGCAACAATTAAATGTAAATACTGTCAGTTCTTATCAGTAGGTTCCACATTGGTGGATTCAACCAACAGTGACTGTAAAATCTTAGGGAAAAAAAGTTGTATTTGTACTGACCTTGTATACACTTTTTTCTCTTTATTATTCTGTAGACAATACAGTTTAACTATTCAAGTGGCATTTGTATTAGATCAAATAATTTTAAGTATTTGCTTAAAAATAGTATGAAAGAGAAGAGCGAAAGAGGTAGAGATGCAGGATTTAGATACAAGAAAAGATTCTCTGCAGGGGCAGAGAAAGGTTGAAGCATGATTAGTGTTACATGTGAGTTCATAATATAGTCCTTTCTATTTCTATATATATTTAAAATTGTCCATAATAAAGTTTTAAGAAATAACTTTTAATGCATTATGCAGTGTAATAAGTGATAGCTAGTGAGTTTGTTTCAATTCAATTTCACAAATTATGTGCACTGAGTATTTATGGACCTAGACCTAATGTTCATGCTTAGAAGACAAATAGCAGTCCAAAAACAAACCAAAAAATGATGAGATGAATCAAGGAGGACCTTTTTAAGGCATGTTGAGGAGTTTGTGTTTTAGCCTGAAAAAGAGAAGCCATTTAAATGTTTAAATTTGAGAAAACTATCAATGGATTTCTCCATAGTATTCACCACACGTGATGAAAAAGAACTAAGGCAAAGGAGTATAATCAGGTAGGAGGCTATTATAGTAGTCATCTGGGTTTACATTGGTGGAATTTTGCAATATTAAGTGTGGACAGGGAGAATCTGCAAATAACTCTTAAAAGAAATGGTGGATAAATAAGTATGGTGTTATGAAGGGTTTTCAAGATGACAGAATAGAAGAGGTCACTTTCCTGGTTGCTCCATAGTGTAAAACCAAGAAAGCAGACAGGCAGTTTCTGAGCAAGGTGAGTGAACAACAACAACAACAACAACAACAAAAACCAAAAAACAAAAAACCAGGGGAGTGGGGGACTTCACTATAATTTAAAACTGGATATTCAAAGCAGACCCAGGACATAGGTGGTTGGATATAATAAAACAAGGGAGAAATCCCTGGTGGCACAGCCACTGCGGCAGCCAGGCCAGAAGCACTAGCCAAAGTGCTTCCTCCATGAGGAAAGTGGAGGGATAAGGGAATTAAAGGAGCCCTCATTTTTAGGAGACGTAAGGTGTGTCTAACTACAGGGTATTTAGAGATTGAGGACATTGTGTGACTAAACTGAAAGGTGTGCTGCACTGTTATGGTTTGAATGTGAGGTGTCCCCCAAATGCTCACATGCGAGACAGTGCAAAAAGGTTCAGAGAAATGATTGGGCTGAGAGAGTCTTAATCCAATTAGTGATGTAATCCCCTGATAGGGTTTGACTGAGTGGTAACTGAAGTGGTAGTGTGTGACTGGAGGTGGTGGGGATTGGGGCGTGGCTTTGGGTATATATTTGTATCTGTTGAGTGGAGACACTCTCTGCTTCCTGATCACTATAATGTGAGCTGCTTCCCTCTGCCACCCTCTCCTGCCATGATGTTCAGCCTCACCTTGAGCCTCGAGGAATGGAGCCAATCTTCTAAGGACAAAGACGAAGACCTCTGAAACCATGAGCCCTCAAGTAAATCTTTTGTCCTCTACAATTGTGCTGGTCAGTTCGTCTTAGTCACAGCAGCAAAAAAGGTGACTAAACATGCACAATATCCTTGTGTGGAAAAGAAGCCACCATCTCTCCAGGCGGGGTGCAGAGTACAAAAGAAGGAACTATTTTGCAGGTGTGGTGCACAGGCTGAGAGCTGAGAAAGCTGATTCCTGGCAAACCTGAGTTTGGCCCAAAATGTAGGCACAGTACACACTCACAGCATGCCATAGAATGTGCTTAAGTGACCAGGAGAAAAATCATGGAGAGAGGTTTAGACAGGGGACAACTGGTATGGAAACCCACTCAGTTCTACTCCTTCTCCTCCAATCCAGCTGCTTGCAGGACCGGCTGGGAGAGATGAGTCTGGCTGGAAATTTGGAAGACTGGAGTGGGAGAGACTGGGTTTGGAGACTGAACATAAGACCAGGAAATGTGGGGGTCATAAGTGACATTGGGGGCTAAGAATTGGTTCCTCCAACACGTAAGTAGAACCCAGGGGAGATCCCTGGGTTACAGACTTCCAGCATGGGATGGCAATTACTGGGCCCTGGAGATGCACTGATTTAAAATCTCCAGACCAACTGGCATTCAGCAAAGAGCTAGAACCCACCTAAGCCTAAATCCTGCCTCCTAGAATTCTACCTATGAGATTACCTCTCTCACTCTAGGAAATCAGAGGGTAGAACATCACACTCCAGATGATCCCACCTAAAACTGCTGAGAATCTTTTGAACTCCAATGGAAAAAATTCTTTAACTTTTCATGGAGAGTTTTTTCTCTTTGTTCTTTTCTTTTTCTTTTTTCTTTTTTTCTGTTTAATTGTGACCTTAATGGTACATGGACGTTCAACATACTTTAAAAAAAAACAAAAAACATTTCTAGCATTTTGAAGCCAGTTATTTTTCATGGATCAGTGTTTTTCAGACTGGGATGTTTGATTAGTTTATCTTAGTTTTGTTTTTCATTGCTTTGTTTTTATTTTTAATATTTTAAAAATATTTTGCTTCATAAATTTTTTCTCTTTACTGTTTCCCTTGATTCTCTTTCTATTATTCCAGTAACAGTCAATCTCTATTAATCTCTTTAACTTTCTTCTTTCCTCTTCCCTCATTATCATCATTTCTTATATCACTTCTTTTCTCTCCCTGTCCACGATTTGAAATTGTAAACCCCTTTACAAACTAGATGTTCTTATTGTAGGCAATAACTGATCATATCATTTCTATTTATTGTGATAATTAACATTGTAGACATCATAGTAGGAACTATTTGGTTTAATACTGTGTATTATTTGCATTGGTTGTTATTATTTGTCTCCCCCTAAATAGTGAGATACTGGAAATCTTCAGGAACACTACAAGCCCACAGGGTAGAAACTCTACTACCTCAGATCCATACTGCTAAGTGGGTAGACACACAAATTACATGAAAAAGCAAGGGAATATATCACCCCAAACAAACCAAGATATTTCAATAACAGAATCAAAGGACAACAAGCAGAAGAAATGTCAGAGAAGGAATTTAGAATGTACATAGTCAAACTGATCTGTGAAGTAAAGTATGATGTAAGGAGTTAAATCAAAAAGAAAGTACAGGAGGTGAAAAATCACTTCAATAAAGATAGATTCTGAAAAAAATCTAGCAGAAAGCCTTGAAACAAAGGAATTAATAAACCAAATTAAGAATTCAACGGAAAGCATCACCAACGGACTAGACCATTTGGAGAGTTTCAGGCAATGAAGACAAAATATATAATTTTGACAACAAAGTTGACCATGAGAAAATATGTTAAGAGACCATGAACAGAACTTCCAAGAAATATGGGATAACCTGAAACAACCACATTTAAGATTTATCAGGATAGATGAAGGCTCAGAGACATAAACCAAAGGAATGCACAATCTTTTCAATGAAATAATATCAGAAAATTTCCCAAACCTAAAGAATGAAATGGAAAATCAAATACAGAAGGCTTACAGAAATATACAAAGTTACAGCAGAACTGCAAATATACAAAGTTACAGCAGAACCACACCAAGGCACATTATTATGAAGATGCCTAACATATAGAGTAAGGATAGAATTGTTAAAGGCTGCCAGAGAGAAACAACAGGTAACATTTAGAAGGAAACCAGTCTAGATCTCAGCTGATTTCTCAGCCCAGACACTCAGAAGTAGAAGGTCCTGGAATAATCTATACCAAGCTCTGAAAGAAAATAAATGCCAGCTAAGATTACTATACTCTTCAAAATTAAACTTCAAACTTGATAATGAAATAAAAACCTTCCATGATAAAATTCAAAAGAATTCACTACTAAAAAGCCTGCACTAGGGAACATTCTCAATAAAATATTTTATGAAGAAGAAAACTAAAAGTGAAAATCAGCAAAGGGAGGAACCACACTAGAAGAATAGTCAATCAAAAGAGAAACTAATTCAAAGTAAAATCCAGAAATAAATCAAAATGGAAGGAAATAAAATCATTTCTCCATAATAAAATTGACTGTAAATGGCCTAAACTCATCAATCAAAAGACATAGTCTGCAGATTTGGTTAAAAAGCAAAACCCAGCAGTCTTCAAAAGATTCAACTCATAAGAAAAGACATCCACTGACTGAAGGTGAAAGGATGGGAACATATCATTCACATGGATCTTGTAAACAAGTAGAGATTTCTACCCTCATATCAGACAAAGTAGACTTCAAGACAAAGTTAATCAGAAAGGACAGAAGGACATTTTATATTGCTTAAGGGAACTATACATCCACAAGATGTAATAATCATAAATATTTATGCCCCAAACAATGGAGCATCTACATATATCAAACTAACTCTTCTCAGTTTCAAGAATCAAAGAGACCACAGCACAGTAGTACTGGATAATTTTAACATGCCTTGGTCACCACTGGATAGAGCCTTCAAACAAAAACTAAATAAAGAAGCTATAGAACTAAAAAATGCAATTGATAATTTAGACTTTAGACATATAGAATATTTCATTCATCAATGACTGAATACACTTTCTTCTCAGCAGTACATGGATCCTTCTCTAATATGGGCCATGATATGCAAGATATCACATATGTTAGCATGCAATTGCAATATTACCTGAATATAATTTTAGCATCTGTGAGGTTATTTTGATAGCTCCCTCTCCATTGATATTGATTTTTGTGTTTTTGCTTTTTTCTTGATTAGATTTGTTTGATTTTTATCAACTTTTAGCTGTATTATTTCTTCTCTATTATATATTTCTGCTTCTACTCTTATTTTTTCCTTCCTACTACCTAATTTGAAAATAATTTGATTATTAATCTAACTTCTTTCTGATACAAGTACTTTAAGTTATAAATTTTATCTAAGCACTGTTTTATCCCAGGGATTCTGATATGTTAAGCTTTTATTATCACTTAGTTCAAAAATTTTTATTTACTTTTCTTATGCTTTCTTCTTGACCTGTGAGATATTTATAAGTGTGACATTTAATTTTGAAGTAGTTGACATGTGGGAGGGGAGTTCCATTTATCTTGAGGTGATTTTTTTTGACACCCCTGCAATTATTTATTAAAAACTGTAACTCATTAGATATCAAAGAGCAGGTCATCAGAACTCAGGTTGTCTTCCTGCCTCATCACTTGCATGTCAATTCTTAAAAAATTAGATTTAACTTAGTTACACATGACAGGAGAATGCACTATGATATATCATACATAAATGGAGTATAATTTCTCATTTTTCTGGTTGTTCATGATGTAGAATTCCACCAATCATGTAGCCATATGTGTACATAAGGTAATAATGTGATTCATTCTACTATCCTTCCTACCACCAGACCCCCTCCCCTCCCTTCACTACACTCTACCTAATCTAAATTAACTCTATTCTTCCCTAGCCCCCTCGCCCTTATTATGAGTTAGCATCCGCATATCAGAGAAAACATTTGGCCCTTCATGTTGGGGGGTTTGGCTTATTTTGCTTAGCATGATATTCTTCAGCTCCAACTATTTACCAGCAAATATCATAATTTCATTCTGCTTTAATGCTGAGTAATATTCTATTGTGTATATGTGCCACAGTTTCTTTATTCATCTATTGAAGAGCACCAACATTGGTCCCATAGTTTAGCTCTTGTGAATTGAACTGCTATAAACATTGATGTGGTTGCATCACTGTAACATGCTGATTTTAAGTCCTTTGGGTATAATCTGAGAAGTGGGATAGCTGGGTCAAACTGTGGTTCCATTTCCAAGTTTTTTGAGGAAACTCCATGTTGATTTCCATAATGGTTGTACCAATTTGCAGTCCCACTAGCAATGTATGAGTACCTTTTTTTCCTACATCCTCACCCAAATTTATTGTTGCTTTTATTCTTGATAATTGCCATTTTGACTAGAGTGAGAAGAAATCTTCATAGTTTTGATTTGCATTTCTCTAATTGCTAGAGATGTCAAACATTTTTTCATATATTTGTTGATTATATTTCTTCTTCTGAGAAGTGTCTGTTTAGTTTCTTAACCCATTTATTGATTGGGTTATTTATTTTTTTGGTGTTAATTTGTTTTGAATTCTTTATATATCCTGGAGATTAATGCTCTATCTGAGGTACGTGTGGTGAAGATTTTCTCCCATTCTGTAGGCTCTCTCTTCACATTGTTTCTTTTGCTGAGAAGAAGCTTTTTGGTTTGAATCCATCCCATTTATTGAAGGTGATTGATTTATAATGTAATAAATCATGCAGGAAACAAAGGCTGTATGATTTTAAATTTTAGAAAAAGGAATGGAATTGCTTTTTATATTGATTGTATTGGTGACATAGGTATTAAAACCTGCCAAAACTGATCAAATTGCATACTTCAAATATGTGCATTTTGTTGTACTTTATCTCAATAAAGCTATGAAAAAAATAAGAATGGTGTCATAAAAATTTGAGATGTGTTCTTTAAGAGTCATACACCAACCCGGGGTTAAGCAGGATGTTTATTTACTGCCTAAACCTCAGGAGCCATAATGGGGTTTGGTCTTGTCATTTCTTTTCTCAGTAACACACATTCTTATGAACCCGAAGATAGTGTCTATGTTTTTTGTGTGTGTGTGGCATTCAAGGGTCTGCTCTTATTTCACTGTATATCTCTTTATATAGTATATGCTAAAGACAGGCTTTTTTGAATTGATGGAATAAACAGAAATTTTTCAAGTTTTTGCTTTGGAAAATGATATTCAGAATAGTCTTAATTTTCATTTTCTATCAAAATTTGTAGTTAGACTTTTCCTTATTAGTCTGAGCCTGTACACCAACTCACCATGTGTCTCCTCTATTCTGCATCCGTTTTCATTCTTTTGTTCCCTCCAGCACATGAATTGGATCTCAGTTTTGCATGTAAGTGGTCACTTCAGTGTGACTTTATTTACATTACCTTGATTTTCATATCATTTCCCAATTGTCATAAAACTCTCCAGAGCAAATGTTAATTCACATTTCTCTTCCTGGATTACCTTCACTTACTTTAATGACCTTTATTGAATTACAATTTCTAATTCCCTGCACCCATATTTCTACAAAATGCAGACCAATGACAAAGGTTTACATGGAAAAAATTGAGTTCAGTTTGTAAGCTAAATATAAGCTAAATACTCATCCATGGTGTGAATATGTGTAATCACCTTAAGATATTAAATGACAGGGCAAATTTACCATAGTGCATAAAATTCTTTATTTAGAACAATAAAGTATATGTATATATAATGTAATTTCAAAGTCAAACCTGTATAAAAAAGGGTCAGGACACATACCTATTTTTAAAAAGTACACATACAGTATATACACATACACATCACATTTTACAACTGTTTTTATTTAATTAAACTTCAGTCATAATAAAACTATTTAGAATAGTGTTGACATACATTTACATTACAATATGCAAACTCCAATCTATAACTGAACTAGAGATATATCTGTGCATCCATCTAAATATCGGAATACTTTTCAAGTCCATTGATTTAAAAAACAGTGGCAAGTGGACACTATAATCACACATTAATCCTTAGAGTACAGGAGATAGGCTATTTTGATCAGAAAATTACATCATGTGAGTCTTACAGCTCAGAAATCAAGTAAATGAAAACACCATGGTTTTTATTTTAAACAATTATTATCTTAATTTTATTAAAAAAATAACATTATAAAATGTAGTTGGAGATGGCAGTTGTACATTTACAATGCTTAGCAAACATTTTAGGATCATAAGTATCCATTTTAATATGGATTATTTCTGAAACACCTTGCTATGAAATGAAAGTACCATTATTTATCTTTACAAAGGCATTTCAAGATTAGTTAATGGAAAGCAGCAACACTATGAATTATGTGATCAAACTCCACAAATAAATTTTAATCTGAATTGCTACCTTTTAAAGCCAATTTCAAAATAATATCATTTCAAACATAAGCTGGCTTACTTTAAAATTCTTGTCCCACTGTCCAAATCTAAAATGTAATTTATGGATTATCCTTTTATAAATTGGTTGTAAAATACCTCTTGGCATGTAGAAACTTTATGAGCATCTTACATCTTCTGTTGTTAGCTTTCAGTAAAATAAGAACATTTAAAGGCTTAATTTGGTGAATTTCCAAATGTTACATGCATCTCCTTTTATCTCTTTCTTACTAAAACTGTACTACTTGTTTTCATTCCTCAGAGGTGATCCAAAATATTTATTTAAGCAAAGATAAAAGCCATCTCTCATGTAAATGGTTACCCAATTCACCCTACTTGAGACTGAATTTCACTTTTACTAATGGACCCTATTTACATTAGAAACAAAAACAGCAATGACTTTTTAAGGTCAAGATGCTTATTCAGAGATCAGAGTTGGATGTTTTGCATGGGAGAGTTTTTGTTCTATTTTCTGCTTTGTCAGTCATATAGCAATAAGGACTCACCCTCAGAGAAGAGAAGCAACCTCCAAGTTTACCATACAGATGAATAGAAAAACGAGATTCAAAGAAGGAAGGTCATTTGCCACAAAGGCAGAGTGGAGGCTCCTGAAAATCTTTCCCAACATCCATACCATATACCAAACTGCCTTTAGGAAGAATATATTTCTGAATGAAAAATAGATACAGAATGACTAAAAGCTCCATATTAGAATTGAATCTTGAAACCAAAACCTAGCTGCAGAAGGACATTAGGAATATCCATGATTTCAGAATGGACTTTTCTGTTCATTTCTAACCCCAATTGAATTAGAGTAGCAAAATATGCCACAAAGTTTCTCCAGATACCTTAATGCTCAGTGAAATGTGTCTAGTTCTTACTAAAAGCAAATACTTCATTATGGACATATACTTGTTCATATTTTCATTTTTCACAAAAGTAATCCTTTTTTAAGAGCTAGGTTACTTGTTCTATTGTAACAAAAAATCAATTTGCCTCTGACTCATTAAAAGTGGCAGTGTGGTAAGCACATTAGATTACAAAGCCATATCTAAGAACACTTCACTAGCACTAGGCAGGCCCCATTTATCACAGAGCCTGTTTTACTACAGACTTGGTTTCTACCAAAGAGGTGCAGAGTTTTCAGTATAATTGAGAATCTGCAGACTTATGAGATCATTTTAATTAAAAGACAATTTTGAAATATTATAAGAGAGAACTATTTGATACATGGCACCAATTTAAAAGGTGATTTCATGGTTCATCATCTCAGTTGTGAGTTTTCCAAAATTTATGATAAAGGATATTCCAACACATATGGGATAAAATAAGCAAAGATATATATATCTATATATCTATATATCTATACATATGCAATTTTTAATCTCAAAGCAGATATGACAGTTAATGTCCAAGCACCTAGCATCCAAAATAATGTTCAGCATTTTTCTATTATTCATGCGTTTTATTAAACTTTAGTGTTTTAAAAATTGGCAATCCATGAAACTCTCAATGAACCAATACATTTAATAGGATACATCTTCCCTCCTTGATCATGTCAGATTTCATAAACTGCTAAATTTGTTTACTTAGCTCTATTGATTCACATCATGTCCTTCAGTGTTAAAACCCAACAACTAGCTTTGAGAACAAAACTATATTTAAGGAACTCTCAAGCTAGGAAATAGCATTTTCATATGCCCAAGAAAACTGAAACCACTGGATAAATAAATCAAACTATTAGACTGAGAAGTATCAATCTTTTCCAATACATACCACTGACACCTAAAACTCATGTTAACTTATGTCTGTTTTCTTCAAAACAATCAGTGCCACACACTGAGCTATGTCCTTTCAGCAATTAAACTGATTTCTAATTTCATTGCTAATCATGTGTACCATGGGGTATCTGAGGGCCTGAACAAGTTAATGCAGCTTCCCAATGCACTTGGATTGTATCTCAAAGAAATGGCCAGCACTTGAGGAAGCGCAGCATGTTGGACAAGAAAAGGACCCTAGAAGTCAGCTGAGCTCTTTGGTATAAAAAAAGAGCAAAGGCCACGTACTGGAACTGTATGTGGATTAGCTGTGACTATGAGCTAAAATCCAAATACACTAGAAATTCTTGGGCCTTTGAAATCAAAGGAAAGCTAGCAGTTAATATTTCATGCCCTTTTGTATAACTACATTGAAAATGGTCAACTTATGGTTATAATACATGGCAATGGTGTTATCACAAGGATTTAGAATAAAAAGCTTTGGATTCCTTTATGTATTTGTTCATGATCTGCTAGAAGAACTTTCATCAAAGCAAAACTCTAAGAAAATCATTCTTTGACTTTAGTCAGAAGTTCTTTCAGCTATTAAAAAATTGACAAGGGGAATTCACATAATGTCCTACAAATTCTGGCTTAAAAGTACAATTTACATATTGGAAATTCCTGCCAATTTCACTCTTAATATGACAAATGCCATCACACATTTTAAATAGCAAACTGACATGCATAACTACATAAAGCTCTCTTTTTATTTATTTTTAATCCATAAACCTTAATGAATACAGAGTGCCTGATTTTAAATAAATGGTTCCTTTAAACAGATAATGGTGATTATACTATAAACAAAGTTTCCTGATTCCTTGCATTCTTGTAAAAGCCAAGTAACCTAGTTTTTCAACACCCATTTAGCATGTGGGTGTGGTTTTCTAACTTTAGATGCTAAATATCATAATTTATTTTTACTTTCTCCCATGGTGGAAATTGAAAATGGGACCTTCATACATTCAACATTTTCTCTCAAGTCCATTTACACAACTCTGTGATAGTTTTAGAATATAAGCCTGTCATAATATATTTTGCAAACACAATTTACACGCTCTAGAATGGTCAAGAGAAAAGGTCGACTTCGCCAGAGGTGCCAAAGGTCCTCCTGGGAACATTCTTCTGCTGGGCAGTGTTCATAGATTTTTCCTGTGACGATGCTGAGAGTCTTCCCTATGCCAAGTCATTGCCATTCTAATTCAGTACTGGCTCCCCTGCATAGATAGAACCAGCCAGCCACCATGTCCACATACCTGGTGAGATATGGGTGTGCATGGTCTGTGTCAGAAGAGATCAGGACCAGACCCTTCTTGTTAATCAGCAACTACAAGACTGATATGCCCATTCCAACCCCTTCGTTCCTACAGCTTCCCACACCTGACAGCAGCTGATGCTACTGAGATTTTTTTACTCTTTTTTTTTTTTAAATAGTTTTCTAGATCCCTTTTAGAAAAAAATGTATTCCCCCAACTATCCTGGCTGACATCTACTTGCAGAGACCAGAATGACTATAGGCTTCAGGTGGTAACTGAAGAGTAAAGCTGTGTAGTTTCTCAGCACTTAGACATTCCTGGAGCCACACAAATGGTGCCTGCAGACTGGGACACATGCTTTCTTGCCCGTCATCACTTGCAAGTTCTGAATGAGACTATAAGACCCCCAGGTACTGAAAACAGAGTCCTGCTCCATGCAAGTTCTTCTTTATAGATGATAAATGCAGTGCCAGTTTCACAGTAAAACACTCTGTTCCAATTTCTGAATCATCCATATAAAGTCATGGGTAGCAAGAACAGATAAAGATGAGGTCTGTCACTTCAGACAGAATAGGAATTTGTTTAAAGCTGCTTCATTAATGAAGCAAACATGAACTGTTACCAGCCTAGAGGGAAAGGAAAAAAAAAAAGAGATTATGGTGTTTTCTTTCTGCCTTCTTTCCTTTTTCAATAGTTGAATTCAAATAAGACCCCAGAATGAGTAATAGACTTACAATGTGTTACACTTCACCTTAAAGAAACAGGTATGTTGCTTTCTTACCTGTAACGAAGAGCCTACCCTCTCTGATCTCCCTGGGAACACCTAACATTATCTGAAATTATTTTATTTATTGTCCATATCCTTTCATTAGAATATACACTCCATAAGGGCAGGGAAATGTCTATCTTTTTTACTATTGTACCTCAACTTCTATAACACTACCTGGCACAGAGTTCATACTCAGTAAATATCTGTTGAACACAGAATGGACAAATGAGTTCCCTTTGGCTTTCTTACCTCCAATGATCTCAGGGCCACCAGCAGTTATCTTAGGGTTATCAATCTTTTTAGTTCTGAGTTTCTCTAGCCAGGTTACAAAAGGTAGTAGACAGAAGGTGTTAGGAGAAGTAGTGAAGGGCTTGGCAGAGTCTAGAGAGTGGAGAGTGGATAAGTGGAGATAGATGGAGTAGCATGAAACAGATATCTGAGACAGGTAGAGAAGCAGGTCAGAGGCCACCAATAAGTAACAGATTCACAGCCACTGAGCAGCTCCAATATCCTGACCATCTAACTAGGTTCTAGAAATCACTTCTGCCAACAGAGAAAATAAAATTATTTTGCATTTATCTTCTTCCCTATGTATTCTCTTTTCTTACTTTGGTCCTTGTTTAGCAATTCTAGACTCAAAGATCACTGGTTTCAAAATATTGAGATTGTTACACAGAATATATACAAAATTTCATAGTTAGAAGAATAATAATTGCAGTATCAATCTAAATTTAGACGTATCTAAATTTAATTAATCTAATTTTAGATGTATTTAGATGTCATACATCTAAAAAGTTGTATTATTACACGTCAATTTACCAGAGTTTTAGAAACTAGAGAAATGGTATTAAAGAAAGCAGAATTCAATCCAGAAATAAAAATTAAGAGACTTTAAAACTTCAGAAATTCAAAGTATAGAAGATACTTTAAAAATAAAGCACATTAGAAAAGCAAAAGGGAATCACAAAAATCAAGACTATTTTTTAAATCTATGAGTAATTTGAAATTCTAGGCTTAATTAAGTGTAAAGAAGTAAAATTGGAAATCTATTTTTGATTTTGTCCCTAGGTCACTTAGTCGAGAAAATAAACTTGAAGGCTGAAAACTGCTTTCCCATAGAACTAAACTACAATTTTTGTAATGATACCCTGGATTTTTTTTTTATAACAACCTCATGTAATAAGCAGGATGAGTATTATTATCCCCTCATGATATAGTGGTGTGTCGCTTAATGATGGGGATGTGTTCTGAGAAATGAGTCATTAGGTGGTTTTGCTATTGTGCAAACATCATGGAGCATACTTGGATCAACTTAGATGGTATAGCCTGCTGTACATCTAGGCTTATTATAATCTTATGGGACCACCATCAAATATGTGGTACACTGCTGACCAAATATCAAAGTGACCTTTGGATACAGTTTGTATTTTTGGTCCTTCCTGACTTAGTTTATGACATTAGTACATGACAACCAAGGGTTAAAAGACATTGGCTCACCTAAAATCTTATAACTAGTTAAGATACAAAACCAAGACTTGGACCCAGGTCTAACCCTTTCCAATACTCTACTTTACTAATACTCTAATACTTACTCTATGAAAGAAAGCTCTATGAAAGAAAGCTCAGAAACAACATTCCCAAAGCTCCAGAAACATTTAGAAAATCTCTGTTAAAGATTCAGAGATCTTGATAATTGGTAATCGACCCTTCCCAAGTCTTGTGACCTAAAGGTCCAGGCTTGATTTGAGCTTGTCCATATTCCAATTCTAAGATCTACTTTCTCACGTTAGCTTGTGTTTCTTTCATGAACCTCTCCACATGCCTGGCCTATAATGAGAATGGATTTCATCATTTACCAGGCTGTGTAAGTCAAGAAACTGTTCACTGAGCACAAGCTGCATTTACTATCAACTGAACTGGGCCTTCTTTGTGACCGAGGACCTGAATCCTACTCTCAAGGTCTCAAGAAGTTTTGTAGATGACTCCCAAATTCCAGATCTATGGTTTCCAGCCCCAACTGACACACTGAGCCACTGGTCAGTTCCAACAATATGTATCAACCCTTCTCCTGACTGTCCTTTTTCTTTCAATAGTACTGCCACCTGCTAGGTCCCAAATCATCCATGGATCCTGTCAAACTTCAAATTCCATTTGTAGCTAGGATTTATTGATTCTTTTATTGCAATATCTCCAAAATTGTCCACACTTTCCTATGCCCATTCAGGTGGTCATTCTCTTACACCTGATTAGAAGAAATGGCCTCTTTTAGGTAGCTGTCCATCCTCCAGCTAAATACTCCCATCCTGGCTACACCAACCCCTGATTACTTTTCCTAAACCTTTGACAGCATTACCCACCTCTTTCCTAACCCCTCAAACAGCCTTTAGATTATCTAATGGAGCATAAGCTATGCTCTTAGGATTAAAACTGCCTTTCAAAGTGATGCCTACCGTTTCTTTTCAGCATTTTAACCTTCTAGGTATGACTTCCATTGGAGTCCAACTGTACAATGTGACCTTTAAACACAGTTTGTACTTTTGGGCCTTCCTGACTTATTTTATGCCATTTGCAGTATCTAGATGAACCCTTTCCTAGGGCCAATAAAATCTTCCCAATCATCCAAGACCTGATGCCACCTTCATCACTGACAAAATGAAGTCCACTGTTCCTAAGTGATTTCTCTGTCCCTTCAAATAAGGTGAGCATATATGTGTGTGCAAGGCACAATTCTAAGGGATGCCATCCACACCAACATCTGGGGTTGAGTTCACATCATGTACAACCACAGGCAGTGACCCCAACTTTGACCTCTGATGGCATTTTCTTGGTCAGTTACCTTTATCGTCTTCCAAACTTTACAATCTTATAGTTTACTTTTAGAATGAGTTATTATACATATGTCTCATTTCTTTTTGTAAGCTATACAGTTTGACATAACTAAATCATATTAAGTTTTGTATCCACCAATGCAAATATGAAAGTTTGTTAGAATCACAATTGTGGGAAGAATAAAGAACAAAATTTTCACATAGTATACTAACATATATGAAGCTTTTAATGGAACTTATTTGTGATTTTCTTTCTTTCTTTTAAATTGTGCTACATAACAACCAAATACATGAAGAGTTCTTGTATAGAGCCACATACACATAGTTGGTATTAGCTAGGTGAAAAAGTAGATAATTAACCTCTTCTGTAAATGTTTTCATGTTTGATGTCAAATAAATACAATTTTAGTATATATTTTTTTAGAAGCCACTTTTTTTGGTTTCTAGTTCATTACTTAATTCCTTCTATTTTCTTTCCTTATATTTAGATATTAGAACCATCTATCTTCCTTTTGTTTCCAAATTATAGGTTATTTCCTTTGGAGAATGAATGGATCCATATGATTTAAATTTTAGTGTTTCAATCTTTGTCATGATCTACTTTTAGTTAGTGAAACTTTATTTCAAGGAGAAATTCTTATCATAAACCTGAGCCATTACCTTTATTTCCCCTTTCTTGTTAATTAAGAGTGATTATAATTTAAATTACAACTAATTTCTAAAAATACATAATTCCAATTCCACATTTTTTCTATCTTGGCACTTTTTACTATGGTTATTATTATTTTTTGGATGATTTCCTGTTCCACCACATCATATTTTGCTCTCTTAAGCTTTCCTTGTATCACCAACTTACCTAAGTAGACTTAAAGTTTGGGTAGTCAGTAAGTTGTTACAATGATATGTACACATTTTGACTTTGGGGTTTGCAGGTTCATGGTGATGTGCTGGTTCTCTGCTCTACCCTATTTTCCCTCAGCATTTGAATTCTTATTTAACCACATATTCTCACATTATTATTACCATTCTCTGAGATATTCATTCATTTATTCAATAAATGTTTATTCATTACTTGTAGGTACAAAGCATAAGTAATATGGTTCAGTGGAATTCCAAAATTAAATACAGAAAAACAAATGCTGCTTTCTGAGAGGTTATGGTTTCAAGAAGACACAAAATGTCTATGTAAGTAACTGTGATGTCCTATCATGAGTCACATGAAACGTAATCTGAGACACAACAGAGATTTGTTTTAAAGGGGAGTCAGATTTTCTGTGGTAGAGATATCTGCACTGGGCCTTGAGAGGGCTTTGCGAGATGGAGTAAGGGACTTTATCATGAAACAGAGTCAGTCACTGACTTCCTCCATCTACCATCCATTTTACATTAACTACTCAGTACGTGTGACAACTTTGTTTCTGAATAATTTTGGGCTTCTTTTACTTTTCTAATTTGATTCATTTTATAAATTAGTAATATTTCATACTTTTAAGGAAGATAAAACAATAGTAGACTTCCCACATGTGACATATGATGGCATTCCTTCTTGCTGTACACACCTTGCTGTCCCATTGACCAAAACTAGCAAAGTAAACACACACATATATACAGAGACACAAGACAGAAACAAGCCCAACTTCAGAACTATCTCCCTTACAGCTCAGTTAAACTTTTATATAGGCCTCATTCATTCTCAGTCTCTCATTCAGCAAACATTTATCAAGCGTCCACAATGTACAAACAACAAATTTTCTGCTGAGGATACAGTAAGAGCCAGCCAGATCCAGCCCCTGTCCCTGCATGCCATCTAACCAGTAGAAATATGCATAAGCTTTTTGACTATGGTTGTTTCAAAATGCCTTCTTTCATCTTCCTAAACAGATGGTCTGGGTTTCCCCATCATAATCCATTCTCCAAATGTCACAGGATAAATGCCACAATTAAAATCACATGATTGAAGATTTGTTTGCCCAGACAGGATCCCTACAATGTCAACTAAATCCAAACAACAGAGGTCAGTACTTGAGTTTTTATGAACCAATTAGCCACTTACTGTGTGGTTTGTGGATATCTTAGCTTAAGAGAACTTAAGGGGCAGGAAAGAAACAGTGAGTCTCATGTTGGGGTTGAAGGACAGAGAAAAGGGCTTCCAAGAAAAACAATGATTTCAGGTTGGGGAACATTGCTTTAGAAAACAGAAAGGGTCAAGTGGAGAACAGAAAAAATGAGCCTAGAGAGAAGCTGGAATGGGAGTAGAAAAGAAAGGACACTATCCATGCTTTGGATGCTTTGGACACAGAACTAGAGGGTATGACTGAAGGAAAATAAAGGAGTGCATGCAGCAACGGGATTAAGTATACAAGAAGTAGGCTGTGTAATTATTGTATCCTATTTTGTTGGGTTGCTAAAAAATGATCTTTTATAATAATAAAAGGAGTTCCTAAAGGAAGCAAGAGACCTCAGTTCAGCTCCCTGGGGGGAAGACTCAATCTGGAGATAAATGTCTGAATCTGGGACAGAAGTGAAAACTGGAAAGACAATGGCCTGTAAGGAAGAGGAAGACTCAGCATAGACGGCATGGGGAACAAGCTCCAAGGGTGTGAGGTCCTCTGAGACCAGGGAGTACAGGGAGAAATCAGTACACCACTGTGATAGATGCACTCAGGATTCAAGCAACAAGAGCATGCCTGAGAGCCAGGCAGCAGAAGGGAAAGTGGGAATTGATACTGGATCAAGCTAATGCCATTGGCGTGTCCCTCAACTACATCTGCAGCTTGGGGGCAGGGAAAGTAGACTGATCAGGAGATGATGAACTTCAGTCCCTTCTGGCCAGTCTCTACTCTCTTCCCCAGCACAGTCCCTCCCCAGACCACATAATCAATCACAGCATTAGCTGTCACTGGTTTATACTCAGTGTGTCCTGCTCTCTGGATTACAATGAGCCACTTATTACCAGCCATGTGGCTGGTTGCACTTTATTTTGATAGTTTTACTCTGCTGACTGTAAAATATTTTCACTTTTTCTCCTCTTCCTTATGGCAGAGAAAGTTTTGGTTTTCTCTTCTTCAGCATCTAACAAATGGGGACACTGTCATGTTATGGTAGTTACACCTAAATTTTTCCTCTATTTATAATTTTATTTTCTTCCTAATATGCTCTATTTCCTTTGTCTAATTTTTTTTTACCTCAAATATACTCCAAGTAAATGTCCGCTATTAATTTCTGTTTATCTTCCATACAAGATGAATCAGGACTAACCCTGCTAACCTTACAAAACTTGAAATACACAATGAGTGAGATATACACAATTCAATTATGTTACAACTTCTGTTAAGATATTGAGAAACAACACCTGAACTCCATTTGGGTACAATGAATCAAAATAAATAAATGAAAAAATAAATAAAATAAATAAATAAATAAATAAATAGAAATAAAAAAATCATTATGGAAAGCATCAAACCCATAATGAGATAATCACATCACTCTAGTACAAATAATTACTATTGAAAAGATGAAAGATTACAAGTGCTAGCAAAGATATGGAAAAAAGAACTCTCATACAATGCTGGTGAGAATGTAAATTAGCACAGCCATTGTGGAAAACAGTACAGAGTTCATCAAAAAGTTAAAAATTGAACAACTATATGATCCAGCAATCCTATGTCTGGGTATATATCAAAAAAAAAAAAAAAAAAAAAAGGAAGAAAGAAAAAGAAATCAGTATGTTGAAAAGACGCCTATCTTCCCATGCTTATTCTCAATAGCTCAGAAATGGAAACAACCCAAGTGTCCATCAGTTGATAAATGAATAAAGAAAATGTAGGAAAAAAAGATATTGACACCTGCTTGATAGAGGATATAGCAATAAAATTTGTTTCTAAATTTTGGCCTCTAAGATGTTATATAGTTTTTCTAAATATTTCAGCCTGAATTGTAGAAACTTACCAATGTATGAAGGTAACAGTGTTGATACAAGCCACAATTACACTTCTTGAAACTCTCTCTCTTTTTCTTGCAACATACTGAAAAACAAGAAAAATTATATACTTTTGGTCAGAGATTCTGAGGTACGCCATGATCTGGGCATTGTGAAAAGGTATTTATTTGTAAATAAAATAGCAAAACACTGCAAAATTGGGTGGGGAAATTTAACTTCACAACTATAACTACAGGAAAGAAGGATGCCTTTATCTGTCTCAATAGTCTTCCCAAGAAGATTTTAAAAAATTCTGTATGCACATACTGAAGATACTTATATGCACTTAATATGTGTATATATAGAAACAGAGGCATGATGTGAGAGAAAGTAACATGTTGAAACTGCTGGGCTTGTTTGTTATAATGTCAGCTATTTGGGAATCGGAAGTAGGAGGATCTCAAGTTCAAGGTCAGCCTGTACAACTTAGTGAGACCCTATCTCAAAATAAAACATAAAAAGGGTTGGGGTATAATTGAGTGGAGTACTTGACTAACATGTACAAGGCCTTGGGTTTGACCCTCCTTACCACACACACACACACACACACACACACACACACACACAAGATCTATTTTGAAAATGATAACCACAGGTAAATAAAAATGAAATATTAGCACTGGGAGATATGGGGCAGGGTACAAGAGCTATCAAGGTCAATTATAATAATATATGCTGAGAAAAATTAAGGGCTTCAAAAATCAGAGTGAAGTAAAACATAAAGTAAGAGAAAGTCAATGAATACATTTGGAATAGGAAGTGGCATTTTAAGCAAGGGTTTAAGGAAGAATATAATAAAGACTGAATTTAGAAGGACTAGAGATTCTGTGGCAGCAACTTAGCCAGCAGATAACAATACAGACATGGATGTAGATGACTGTTGCCAAAGACCTTAAGGAGCTGTGTTTCTTGGGGATGGTGTGGAAAAGAAAAAATCAACAAAGGTGCCTAAGAGACAATTATGTGAAGGTGTTCTACAGGCAAATAAAGATGTAGGATTGAAGAGACAGTGAGAGGTCAGAGACATGGAAAAGGATTTGGGACACATCACAGAGTTGCATCATAAGATTAACAACTTCACAAAGATGTTATGAGCATGTGCATGCATAGTACCTAGTAATGACAACATCAACCCTACTAGTGAACACATTTAACAAAACACAATACCTTATCTCATTATCCTCTTCATTAATCTGTATATTTTCACCTGCCCTTGTAAGATTTGGTTGTTTCTTCTGGGAAAAGAGCAAAGACATATTATAAAAATGATGGCTATAATATTGAAGAGGTAGGTGGTCTTCACTTTTATCTTCAATGTCAATAACTCCATAACAGTTTTTTTTCAGCATGCAAAATATTTTTTGCAGTAAAAAGTTATGAAAAATGCACGTGTTATCAACTCAACATTTTTAGGATGTTGGACTGAAGGAGTAAAAAATGAAACTGTTAGATTTGAGCAGTAATCAAATTCAAAAAACATTTCTAAAAGCTGAGTCATAATGATTTAGCACATTTTATAATTTCAGACAGGCTTCAATAAGAGAACAAAAGAGCAGTAACACAAATGGCATTTATTTGGTTTTTAAGCATATCATATGATTTTCAGCATATTTTCTTCATTTTTATATTTGGTTCAACCATTAAGCCAGAACCCATTTTAAGCACTGTGCCATGGACTATGGGTGCATTCTTAGCCAGAGGTATTATCTCCAAAGCATGAGGAATAGTGGCAACTCTTTTAAAATTTAAATTTATTTGAGACTATAAGTTAAGGTAGGACTCAATGTTTTCTCAAAAGGATCCTTTTTTGGAAAAGGGAAGATTGCTAATGATATGTATATAAAGTATGAACAAATAAATATGTAAAATTGGTCAAGAGGAAAAGAGGAGAATAACAAACTTACCTTCCAGTATAAGGCTCCAAAAGCAAAGCCAATTACAAGGGAAAAGAATGCTGGCAAAGCCATGGCTGCCCATTGCAGGCTAGGGTCTTCAATAGAATTTGCTGCCTTCCCTGTGATTTAAAGAACACAGTAGTGAATATAGGGGATCCATCCTAGAGGTCTTCCTCTTACGCTGTGGCTGTTCCCAAGTGTTTCCGTAATGTACTCTTGACCTAGATCTGCTTAAAGTATTCAAAAGTCTGATTTCTTTTCTGTTGAGTTTTATTTTTGCAAGGCATTGTCAATCCATTAACCTCTAAAAGATGAATGCATTAAAAAAAAAAAGAAAGAAAAAGAAACCACACAGAGAGAAAGAGATTTAAGTTGGTTAATGTTCCTGCACATGGAACTCAGGTTGGCATACTCCTAGGAGAGGGGGGTCTCTATCAAACAAATCTCTCTCCTATGTCTTTATTTTCTAATGTCTTTTCACTTTTTCACTCTTGGTATCTTACCCCCACATTTTAAAGACAACATTTTAAAAGCTGGATCAGAGTCTGTACACGTTCAGTTAAGTCTACCTTGCTGAAAATCTTAAGTCATTAAATGTGTTGAGACTATAAGTTAAGGGAGTTAATGGCAATTTGCAGTTAATGGTAATTTGGGTACCTCATGCTTAGAATCATGGTTGTTTGCTCATTCATATCTTCATCACACACATACTGAATGCCAACTACTGTGGATTTTTCACTTTTGAAATGGGAAAGCTTGAAACTATATAATATAGAGAATGGCTGAAGCCACCAGGGTCATCTCATACTAAGTAAGTCTAAATAAGTAACTTAGTGACAAAGAAGACACATGGGATTGGCTTGGGACCTCTTCCATGAACCTGCCTCCCTCTTCCATGAAAGGTAGGGTGATTCATGAATTAAATAAAACATAAATGAAATAAAAATTTGATGGATTTTTCTGTATGTCTGCTTACAAAGATCAAATTGTTTGGAAATACTGACACATATTTGTTAGTTTGTAAGAGTTAAATTTGATGTTTTCTTTCAGAGATGTAATGCTTTAGAAATTATAAATTTGCCAACCATTATATGATCGGAATGTAAACTAACTCAAGGTAAATCAATTGTTTCTAATTAATTTTTCACCAGTATTTGGATTATGGGGTCAGCTGACAACTACATAAAATTAAAATCCTGAGTGCCTAAAGCATACAATACAGAGAATGAATCCACTGTGTGTGGTAGTCAGTGTCTACAAGGGGAAAAAACAACAACAACAAAAAACCTCATGGATTTAATCTAAGAGGTAACAAGTAGGTGTTATCTACTGTAGTGAGAATAGGAATTGCCCATTCTCCCCATCGCCCCCACCCACCCCCCACATCTGTGAACTGGGAGCAGGAAATTTCCTGATCACATGACTCCTGTTTCCAAAGACACTCTGATGATATGTTTGTATGCGTGCTCACATGCACATGTTGGAGGGGAGGGGACAGTGAGGGACATGCATGTAGTCTAAAAAGTACCTGCTGCTGGGTAGGGAGTTATAGGAAGTGGGGTCATCATTTACATAATTGCTTCCTTGAGGCTAAACTCATATTTCTTCTTGCTCATCCCATATGCTATGGCCCCACGAATGCTATTTCAGGCACCTCAAATAGGACCTCAATATAAATTTTCTCACTAAAAGTTCAGTTATAAAACGAGATTTGGTATAATTGAAGCAGTACTGATTATCACATTAATATGGTAATCATCCTTAAAATAGTCTGGGCTGTAAGTACCATTTACAAATTTTTTTTATGAGAAAATAGATTCGGGGTTAAAGCAATTCCTACCATTTTAGGAATTTTAATATCGGTATCTAAAATAATTTGGCTCTTTGTTTCTGTGATGCTCCTTGATGAACAGCCTGTTATGGTACCCACTGTCCACTGGGGGACTGTTAAGTGTATAACTTTGACGGATTTGACTAGGTGACCTCCTGAAGAGGCCCTAACCACTCTGCAGAGAAAGAACAAAGAAGTTATTGATATTCTGTCCCATAACCAGTGGAAAATGCCAGGGAGCTCGGACGGTGTTAAGGAGAGCTCCACGACCTGTGCTTGGTTAAGCAGATGTTGTCATCAAGGCATCCTAATATCCTGTTCTTCCTATTCTAGCCAAAGGCCAAACCAGAGTCTTGGATTTCACCATTCAGACCAGTGGGAAAACTAGACTCACTAGAAAAGGATAGGAAGATTACCAGAGAATGAGATGTTCTAGAACTCACTACCTCAAGTCTTTCTCAGGCACATCAAAAGGGCTAAAGGAAGGGCTTCAAACAGCTATGAATGAAGGAATCCTTGCTAAGGAAAGCACACATTCCTCTCTGTAATACTGTGACTTCTATCAGTTGACAGTTCCACCCCTAGACTGTGGGCTAATACAGGTAGAGGAGAGGGGGAAGGAGAGGGACCCTAAAAACAGGGAGAAGAATGGGTTGACAGCAACTGAGTGGTACCTCCAATGGAGGCCAGTGTTACCCTTACTTTTGTTAATTCAGTCATGAATGCCTAGGGCTCAAAAGCCAGGTCTTCAGTGCTGCAGGGATACTAGGTCCCTTTTACAGAGAGAGAAAAACAACTTTTTCAGAAAGGGCTTGCTTACCCCTCAGGGGAGGACTCCCACATTTCCACCAGGAATTGATGGGGTTGAAATTGCTTGCCTTGAGGCCCATATGAAGGGGATTTGGTTCCAAAGCCCAAGGTGGTTGCAAAGATTTACTCTTATACAAAGATTGGCTGCAGAGACTTTGTTGGGAGGGAGGGCTGATCTGGACAAGATTTGAGTAATCCCAAATTCCTGGGTTATTACTGTATTAATTGTCTCATTATTACCGAGATTTTCCACTGCTGAAACTTATTAGGAACTGACTTGGCTAGTTTGATTAACAATAACAAAACTAGAAAAATAGAACATGCAAAACAAAACAGTGCTGCAGCCAGCTGTGTTGGTGCACACCTCTAATGTCAGCTACTTGGGGGGCTGAGGCAGGAAGATCACAAGTTGGAGGCCAGTCTGTGCGACTTAGCAAGACCCTGTCTCAAAGATAAAAATAAAAAGGACTGGGGATGAAGCTCAGTATGACAATCTTGTTGAACTTCTTTTTAGAGTGAGCCTGCTTAGGAATTCCATACCAGTGAACATGGGTCTTTTGGTGCTTAAGAAACAGGCAAATGGGTACTCCTCCTTGATTCAGATCCCAAATTAAGCACTACAATAATTACTGACCTGAAGTCTTATTGCATCAAATCATTCTCATAATTACTGACAAAATCTTAACTGGACATCAGGAATGCCTCCAACATGTATACTAAATCATTTACAACTCACAGAAACACTATGAAGGAGTTGTCATCACTGACCAATTGACTGAGGAGAGGGTGTAAGTAACTTGTCTAAGGTCATATAGCAAGCCAAGAGCTATGGGTGCCACGTGAGTCCAGGCAGTTGGATTCAAAACTATTTCTAGAAAATGTACAAGGTAATGTCAAGGTAAGAATTTCTTTCCATATAATTTATACAGTCTGTAAGGATCTCAAACTTAAACATCTCTTAAACATACTTTTACTTGGCATAAAAGATGTTACTATTATGTTGTACATGTAATTATCTTTGGATAAACAGTATGCTTGTGTTTGATCCCAGGACTCTCCTTTACATACACTCTCATTTTCATATGTCCTGACCCTCTGTCATGATCAGTTTTTAAGACTTCTCCCTAAAAACTACATGCTTCTTCCAAATTTCCCTGACTCTTCCCACACTATAAAAAAAGAATCCTATCTCCTTTATTCTTTTATTCTACAAGTAGTTTTCAGAATTTGATTATTATATATGTTATTTACCACACAAGATACTTCATTTCTATCTCTGCCTTTTAGAATGTGACCATTACAAATGCTTGTCTTGTGCATTGGTGTCAAAGTGGCATATTTATGAGTGATATTACCTCTAGCCAAAAGTTGTTGACAATGGAAGCCCATATATTTTACAAAAGGAAAAAAAAGAAAAAGAAAAAGAAGAAGGCTGTCCATTCATCTTGCAATTAAAAAATTACCTTCAGGCTCAGGACTCAGAATTGAATAGGGTTTTTACATTCAATTTCTTGTGAAAGTTAACAGGAAAGACTTTCACTTCCTACCATGATGGTAGTAGGCTAATCTTCCCAACCTAAATAATTATAATTCTGGACAAATTTTATGATGCAATTCTTTTCAGAAATCAGCTGACATGAAGTACAAAAAATGGGCCCATTGAGATAGGGAGTTAGAAGTTTAAGTTCAGGTTTGTTATTGTGGCTATGGTTGTAGAGCTAGGTTATTTGCAAGAAGAGAGCTGTGCAAACTGATCTCTAGACAAGTTTCCTTCAGCTATTTGTCAGATAACAAGTTGCACATGCACAGGGAGAGACATCATAAAACTGGGTAAGAACATAACTGCTAGGAAGCTATAATCACTATAATCCTACCAGAGATCCTAGTGGCCACATAAGCAATGGGAAAAAGGAGTTCTGACAAGCAAAACTGTTGAGATTTTCTTAGGAGTCTGGAAATGTCTCAGAGATCCCAGGCCTCAAAAATAAGGCTACTCATAACAGGCACAGTGGCATGTGCCTGTAATCCCAGTGACTCAGGAGACTGAGGCTAGAAGACTGCAAGTTAGAGGCCAGCCTCAGCAACTTAGCAAGGCCCTGAGCAACTGAGTGAGACCCTGACTCAAAAGGGCTGAGGATATGGCTTAGTGGCAGAGCACTTGCCTGGCATGTGTGAGGCCCTGGGTTCAGTCCCTATTCTCCCCTGCCCTATTGCTAAAAATAAGAAATAAGACTACTTGCTGCTCCCTCTCTCCAAGAAAGTTTAAAAACAAGCCTGGAAGGAAGATAAAGCTCATCCATAAGTGAGCAAACCTCCTATCAGAACAAAACACAACAGACTTTAAGGAAATGCTACAAAATCAGGAAGAATGGAAGAATCAGGGAGAAAAAGGTAGAAGAAACTAAAGCTAAGATGATCTACATGTTGAAATTTGGAAACAGAAACTTTATAATGGCTCTTATAATTATGTTTAAGGAACAAAAAGAAAATATTGTCATAATAAATATGTAGATGGAAACTATCATCAGAGAAGTATAAAAATAATTAAACAGAAAATCTAGAACACAAATTACAAACTAAGGAAAAAAAATTCACTTGAAGAATTTAGCATACTTGTAGACGGCAGAAGAAAAATCAAATGAACTGGAAAACAGACAAGTAGAAATTACTCATTCAGAATAATAGAGAAAAAGAGAATAAAAATGAATAAAACTTCTGCAACCCATGGGGCAGACTGCTTGAATGTATGTGATTGGTCCTGCAGAAGAAGAAGTACTGCCAGGCATGGTGGCACATGCCTGTTGTCCCAGAAATTTTGGATGCTGAGGCAGGAGGATTCAAAGACAGCTTCAGCAACTTAGTGAGGCCCTAAGAAACTCAGCAAGACCCTGTCTCTTTAAATAAAATATATTTTTTAAAAAGGGCAGGGGCAGGGTAAGTGGCTCAGTGGTTGAGCATCCCGGGTTCAATCTACGGTACCAAAAAAAAAAAAAAAAAAAAAAAAAAAAAAAGTGGAAGAGAAAGGGCAGAAGATGTGCAAAGTTTATGATCAAATTTTCCATTTTGGGGAAAAATAAACTTACAGATTGAAGAAGCTTGACAAATCCCAAGAAAGATAAATACAAAGAACATCACCTCTCATAGGCATATATTAGCTAAACTCCTAAAAAGAGAAACTTTTGAAAGAAGAAGAAAAAAAAAAGGATGCAGTGTCCACAGAGAAGTGAGATACAAATGATGGCTGCTTTTTTTTTTAATACAAGGGAAGACAATGTAATGACATCCTTAAAGGACTGAGAGAAAAAAAAATCTGTTAACCCAGATTTTTTGATGTCTAGTAGAAAGTACCTGCACCATGTAAGACAAAATGAAGACGTTTTCCAATTAAAAGAAAAAAGAGAAATTGTTGCTAGCATCCTGTACTTCAAAAAATGCTAAAGAAAGCCTGGAAGAAATTAACACTAAATAGAAACTTGAATTTCCAAGAAGGAATTAAAAGTACAGAATGTAATCAATGTGGATAGAAGAGTAGAAGAGGCAATGTATTTTTTCTCTTGCTTTCTTTCTTTCTTTTTTTTTTTTTTTTTTTTTTGGCACTGGGGATTGAACCCAGGGGCACTTGATCACTGAGCCACATCCCCAGTCCTATTTTGTATTTTATTTAGAGACAGGGTCTCACTGAGTTTCTTAGGGCCTCCCTAAGTTGCTGAGGCTGGCTTTGAACCCGAGATCCTCCTGGCTCAGCCTCCCAAGTCGCTTGGATTACAAGCGTGCGCCACCATGCCCGGCTTTCTCTTGCTTTCTTTAAAAGACATATAATTGTTTGTGAAACAATTTTTAGACTATATTATAGGATTTAGAACTTACATAGATAGAAGTCAACAAAATAAAAATGGATATGGATAAAGTTCTTATATATTTTTTGAAATGGGATAATATTAACTCTAGAATATTACAAGTTAAATGTGTATTTTAACTGCTGAAACAACTACGAAATAATGCAAAGTGGTGTTACTTAAAAGCAACAGTAATTTCAATGGAGCACTACGAAAAAACATTAACTCAACAAAAGGCTGAAAGAAGGAACAGAGAATCAATAAAAATGGGACAAGTAGGAAATAAGTTACTAGAGCAGACCCAAGTCCAACCATACCAATAATTTATTACATATATTGATGAAACACTTTAATTAAAAATCAGAGGTAGACTAGATAAAATAACAAGGTCAAGCTCTTTTTTTTTCTACTAGAGATATACATTAAAAATAAAGACGATAGGTTGGAAATAAAGAAATGAATAATATACTAACTGTGCAGGTATGAATATGTAATAATGAATCCTACTGTTATGTATAATTATAATTCAGCAATAAAAAGGGAAAAAAAGATACACTGCAAAATCCCTAAGCATAAGAAAGACTGGCTCTACTAATATCAGATGTTATACAACACACACACACACACACACACACACATCTCAAGACAACACTACCAGAAGTGTTGAGGGATATTTCAATAAGATTAAAGGGTCAATGAATTAGGGAAGATATATCAATAATAAATATGTGTTCACATAATATAGCTTCAAAAAATATATGAAGCAAAAAACTAAGAACCAGAGAATCAGACAAATCAACAATCAAAAGGAAAGGCATTTAATTCATCTTTCTCAGTAACTGAGGAAAACATCAAAATTTCTCACTTCTATATTACCCACGAATCAAAAAAAATCACAAAAATTAAAAAGCATTTTGAAAAATATTAAAATGAAAACACAACACGTAAAAATGTGTGGGATGCAGCAAAAGCAGTGCTTATAAGAAAATTTATACCGTCAAGAAATTAAAAAAATATATTTTCAAAATGATCATATTTTCCCACTTTAAGGAACTAAAACAAGTCGAGTAAATTAAACCCAAACCAAGTAGAAGGAAGGAAATAATGAAGACTAAAATCAATGAAATATAAACAATATAAGAAGCTAAAAATGGCTTCTTTGAAAATTAATAAAAGCCATAGTAGAAAAGACTTACACTGACACAGACATGCAAATCCCCAGTTCTTTTCTGAAACTTTTCAGATCTGATGTGTTATATATGTAATTCAGAATTTTAGATTTTACAAGACTCTGTTCTGCAAATATTATATATTATAGACTATCCCCAGTGAATTCTGGGTAGTATCCTATAATCAAGCACGTTACTATTTCTGTATTGAAATGTATAAATATTAATTTTTAGAAGGGTAGAGATTATTAAAAATAGTTTCATCTTAGTTAAGGTCAAATTTTGGTGGGAAACATTTTAAACTGTAGACATGCTATTGTGAATTTGTAATAAATCACTTCTTTTTGTCTAGAAAGGTCTTCAAGTTTCTGAACAAATGACAGTGATCCATTTGTAAGTCTCAAGGGATGACTTTGTTCTTCTTTCTGCAGCTTCCATGGGACTACGGCATATTTGTAAATCCAATAAATTTTATAACAACTTTGCCTGTATTTCAAAAGAGGACATAGTCTCCTAGGAACCTGTATTCTTGGCCAAAGAGGAAAGAAATTTATAAGAAGTGCATTTTCCAACATATACTTTTATGTTAAAACAAAATCACCAAATTTCCCAACACACAACAATGAATACTGATGTACAGATAACACAACGCTGAACATATCCTTGGAATTCTATACAACCAGCATTTCTACTTTCAATTTTAAAATTCCATTTTGTCAGGCCCACTCTCCACAAAATATATTTTAAGTCTACAATGATAAGTCTAAATCATACTTCTAAAATTAACTTCATGCCTTATTTAAAATAATATTAACAGAAAATTTATTGGCCCTGTTCTCTAAACATTTTCTCAAGCTCTAGGGAAACCCAATTCTACAAACCAAATATTTAATTCTCAAGAAGACCATAAGAGGAATAACAGTAACAGAAAGGTATTAATGGTAAAAATTCTATAAATTTCCTTCAAAGCCCATGCAATACTCCTATATAGGCTAATTGGAGCCATGCATGCATTAAATCAGATACGTGTACTTACTATTACTGCTACTGCTGTCATTCCTAAGGGAGCTGGCTGCAACAGGGGGTAACATAAATGGTTTTGTGACACTGACTCTGGAATCTAAATAGAAAGCAATAATGTGTCAGTGTTACATGGTGATTTATATGAATTACAGAGTCCCTAAAAGGTGAAGTACAATACCAGGGTACCAGTGCCAGGTCCACTTCCCAAATCTAGATTATGTGGATCCTATTTATTTCATACTGAATCCTCCTGTTCTATTTTATTAAGAAATTCACCAGCAGCATTATGGAACAAATATTGACTGAATTGCATACATATGTAATAAATATGAATGACAAGTTGTTATAATTTGTCATTTAAAAGAGGAAATCAATGAAATTAGGGTTTTGTTACAAGAACCCAAGGTAGAGTAAAAAGAATACCTATTCAGAGTAACTGGTGAGGATCAGAATTCATGACTCAGAGTAAGGTCCTTAAGGGAAAGATTTAAGAAGGGAACATTAAGAAAACTGAAGGTGTAGAATAATATAATTGTATACTATTGGCAAAGAGCAGATAAGAAAAAATATGAGCAACCATCTCATATATTATTTATTCATATACAATTCTTTAATTTAAAAATGATTGAATTTTGTTTTCCTTTAGAAACCAACAAAGCTACAATCATTAGTTTCTTTAGTGCCACCAATATTTGCTTTAGCTACACATATATTTGATTTATAAGTAGATTCTTACTGATATAAAGTTTAAGCTTGCGATTTACATTTAGACTGGAGATGCAGAGTGTCTCACCTTTCTCAGGACTTAATGTTGAAGAAACCATACAATCACTAGTTTCAGATGCCACCATAAAGTCCTTGAAGGCATCAATGGATCTATTAAAAATTCTAAAGAATTCTTCAGGAGTAAACAGCCTGGGTTCTGGCCTCTTAGATGATTCTTTTACATTCTAGAGAAAAAAATTAGAACAATAAAACCCATTATTATATTTTTCAAATAGTCCATAGAATTAAACTAAAGTCAAGGTAATGGATTACAAATATGTCCTTCATAGATTCAAGTATTTGAATTCTAAAAGTTAACACTTTTAAACAGTTCTTTTGATGTACATAATTCAAATATGTAATGTAGGATAGTGAATCATCAGGCCCATCTAGAACTTGACTCATGACCAAAGCAATGGAGGGACAGGGAGGAGGACAATGAACACAATATTATAACAATGAAATAATCCTGACAACAAACTGATGACTCTTTATAGAGATGCTCATTGAAAATACTGGTATTGATTTTTAAAAGACCCTTCTATAACACATGCTCCAATATCCAAAAATTAAAAAGTCTGATGATACCAACAATTTGCAAGGATTAGAATGAAAAAAATTTGATATGATGTTGGTATATGTTAAGTTGTTACATTTGATATGTAGTCAGACATGGGACCATCCTGTGATTCAGAAATTCCATTCCTAGGTAAATACCCCAGTGAAACTCTTGCACATACGTACCATAAGACATAGAATAAAGTTCCGAGCTTGTAAGCCTTATGCCAATCAACAAAAGAGTGGCTTAATAAATTGTGATATACTGAATCAATGGAATAGTCTATGAGCAGTAAAAAATGAACTATGGCTATATGCATTAAGGTTGATACATCTTGTAGACATAATGACCAAGTGAAGAAAGCAAGTCATAAAAGAATAAAAGCTATAGTATTAATTTATTCATAAAAGCAAATCAAAACTGCATTTTAGGGATGTATAAATGAATGGTTGTCTGTAAAGAAAAATAGGTAATAATAACAAACTTCTACATCACTTACTTTACTATTCTATGTGCTTTATACATGTTAATAGAATCTCCAAAACAACTGAAAATTCCATTTGCGGTCTCCATGCTATCTGCAATCTCCAAAGTGCCACGATTAAGAAATGAATTTTCTTCATTATTTAGAATACTCTTTTCAACATTTCCATTTATTGAACACCTAACTCATCTTTAAAGCCCTAATGCATATGATGTTTTCTGACACCTTGTATAACATACTCCACTTGAGTGATCTTTACTTCCTATGAATGCTATTAGCATACTATTAAAAACAAGAGATGCTAGTGAGAAGATAGAAGATATAAGGCACATTTTGGCTTCATAAAGTAGAAAGTGAAGCAACAGAAATGATAAAATGTGAAGATCAGGTTCTTAGTATGATAAATATTTTAAGATTGGGAAGCATTGTCACTGACATTGGGTCTTAAAGAATAGCTAGAATTTGAATGGGAGAGTAGAGAGGGCATCAAGGTATTAAGAAACAGATTCAAGTTTAAAACTTTGAGTGTAGCTAGGCATGGTGGCCTATACCTGTAATTCCAATAACTGGGGAAGCTGACACAGGAGGATCACAAGTTCAAGGCCAGCCTTGTCAATTTAGTGAGACTCTATCTCAAAATAAAAATTAAAAGAGGCGAGGGCCTCATTTATAAAGCTCTTTTCTTCTGGATTCTACCCTGAATACTGCAAAACAAAACAAAACTAACAACAACAACAACAGCAACAAAAATCCTTTGGGTTTAAGCTTCTAGAAACCTGGCAGGTTAAACTTTGACCAGTGGAGCTCTATAACAAAGCAGGCCCTGGTGTATCACAGAAACAGTGCTATAAACAACAATGCTGTCAAAATTTATTAACATTTATTTTCCAGACATGGTGTTAAAGCTCTTATCACAGATTCTATAATGTCAACCCTTAGGAGGGGGATTCTGCCACTGTCCCCATTTTAGGCATAAAGAGGTGGGTACACAAAATGAATTAGTGACAGACGTGGAACATCTCAATTTCTTAAATTCTGGGGTACATTCCTTATTACTTATGCTTAGAAGTCAAAGTAATGTCATGCCCATATTCTGAGGTTGGTGACAACTAGTTATCCAATGACTCAAATGGGCCAAAGTGCACTTTTTGTTGTGATATGTGTGGTGGTTACATTATAGCTAATAGGGCAAATGTAAGCATTCATTACAGAAATTTCCCATTTAAATAAATTTTAGAACTTAATAAAAAGGTTTTTTAACTTTTATGTGAGATAAAAATAAAGGAAGAGCTGAATTTTCTTTGCAGTGTAAAGAAATCTTATCTTTATATTAGGGGACTGTATCCAGTGTGAATGTGCAATTTGTTATTGCAATACAACCACAAACATTTGTTTTCCATGCTCAACGTAAAATGTTCTTAAACACGAAGTTTATAAGTTCAAAAGAACACAAAATTAAGATGTCCCCTTTTTCTCAAAACTATCAATCAGCATAGGTTTTAGAGAAGAATAACAAAAACAATTCCAATGAAGACAAAAGTACCTTAGGTGAGTTTTCTTCCACGCACTCCACAAGGTCATCCACTATTTTCCCAAGTTTGTCTATGATAGAATAATTGCTCAAGCCTTCAGAAATATTTGAAAACTTGTCCAGAAGATTAGTCAGGCTGACTGACAACTGTATTACCATCTCGTGTAACCAACAATGGCTAGGCTGGAAGACACAGAGGGGAGACAAAGCATCTGTTTTAATAAGTGCAGTGAACTTGGAGTCCTCCTCAGAGGTCAGTGCTTCAGTCACTGGCTGTGGGACAAATTTCCTAGAACAGGTCAATTTTTGGGTTTTGATCAACTCAGATCTAATATCTTGTTTCAAAATTGACAAAGACAAAAAGACCACAAGAAACCATTGATGGTAACAATTTTGCTCTTCTGTGGGAGAGAGTCTAGACCCTCAAAGAAATCCCTGACCTTTGGTGGACTGGAATATAAAATAATTGATTAATAATAGCTAATGTTGCTAAAGAACTTGATAGATTTCAAGGTTTCTAAATAGATAAATTCATGTGGGTTTGTAAAAAAACAGCCCTGGCAGGAATGTGATCTGAGATTTGAGAAGAAGCACTTTTGCCTAGTGGCAGGACCAGCTATGTTATTTCTGGGATTCAATGCAAAATGAAAATGCATTCATTGTTCAAAAGCTTGCATTCAAAATCTTGTTCAAACACTGTTAAGAATTTCAAGATTGTGATAGTAGAACATTAAACCAAGCATGGAGCTCAACCTGGGAAGCCACTTTTGCCCATTGGTTAGGTAGATGCTCAAGTCTTGGAATCAGGCATACTAGGGCTCAATTCTGGTTGAGAAACTCCACGCAAGCTACATAATAAACTCTCTGAACTGTGCATTGCCTGTATATGGAATGAGAAAAATGAAACCTTTCATGAAGCATAGTTGTGAGGAGATAATATAGATAATTTGAATATAAGTTGCATGAGGGCAGCATATTTTTAAAAGAAGCCTTGTTCCCTATGGTATCCCCAGTGCCTTGTTGAAAGGAAGCATAAGTGTGGGGGGGGAAGGAATGAGAAAAAAAACATATTCAAGGTTAGCATACTCTGTAAAGTCAAAGTGCCAATATTTTAGGCTCTGTGGGCAGAAGAAAAAAAAATCAAGAATATCATATTGGGGTACATTTGTATCAAGACAAAGCATATTTATAAGATTTGTATTGCAAAATTCAAAAGTAATAACAATAACAACAGGGAAATATAATATTTTGCATAATAAAATCTTTGCAATATAAATCTACCAATGAGAAAAATGGAATTGTTTGTTTTGAGTGTTAACATTTTGCTCAGTTGAGTTTCAAAGTTAGCATTCTCTATCACTGGAAAAGAGTACCAAGCCATGCAAACTGAATCACATCACTAAACCTTATTTCTCTACTTACCAGCAGAGTATCTGTAAGGAAATTCAAATAATTTAGTCATGCTAAATTACACAAGGGGGCTATTTTATATGCATATAGCAGACATACTACATATTAGGACCAAAAAAGAAACTGGTTTATCTACTGATAGGTAAGCTCCAAGTCCTAGAAAAATTCAGTATCATTCAAAACTTTTAGGATTGTTGGCTCTGGTTTCAGGTAAGGATTAAAAAAACAAACCATTGGGAAATTAGGACAAGGGGCTGATTCAACTCCTCCTAACCAAGTTCTCAAAGACTATGTTTCCGAAGTATGTTCAGAAAAGATCCTTTGTTTTGTTTAATCACCACTTATCTTAAGCACATGCAAGTTCATACATGCATCATTAACAAGTCTTTCAAAGCTGTCAGTTGACCCTTGGGTACTGAATTGATCTAAGGTTTCTCTCTTACAAGGCAGTGTTAGCTCCTTCTAGGTAGTCCTCCCTCCAGCAAGGGCTGAGAGGGAGGACTCTCAGCAAGGGCTGAGATGGGATGCTGCATATACTATAATACTGTTTGAATAGTATTTATGGGGTAGGACTGATACCTTCACCAGATATTGTTTAGCAGTAACTGTGCAAATTTTCTATAACAAAATTTTATGCATTCATTTCTTAAAACGTTCTTTCTTCCATGTTATAAATACTATTGCCTATCTTTCTCTTGGATCTTCTGAAGAAGAATAAGTACCCAAATCAAATTATCTTGTTTTGAATTAAGACTCTCCTTTTGATTTTGTGGTTTTTGCCCTAAATGAATGGGCTACTTTTTATTCTCCTTACTTTCTCTCTCTCTCTCTCTCTCTCTCTCTCTCTGTCTCTCTGTCTCTCTGTCTCTCTCTTTCCCTTGCTACTTTCTTTTGTGATTAAAGTAGAAAAAAATTTATTTGTTTCTTATTTTCAAACTGGGAAGTTCTGAGGTACCTACAGCCACTTCCACTTCTGTCTATTTCCACTGAACTTTATGTTTACATTTTGTGTTCTACTTCCAGTTTATCTATAATCCCTCCTTCCCCCATTTTTACATACTTAAATCAACATTCTGAACAATCAATTTTTCTCAGTAAAAATATTCAATTCCAATCCTGTGATTTCTTATAGTGAGGTCACAGAACTCCTACATCTCATCCTATCCTAAGGCCTATTCTTTTAAAGATATGGACAATTTATTGACAGTTGATATAAACTTTTTAACTACACTGTTGGAAAAAAGCATATTTCTAAAACCCTTTATTCATTATTCATCCTTGCTTGAAGCATCATTTCCTTGGAAAAGACTGTGTCATCAAAGTTCTATCTTTTCATTTAGTTTGTTTAACCAGCTATGGATTAGCTTTTTAAGATTCTTGGATGCATTAAAGATAAAACCAAGGTAAACAAATAATATTAAATGTCAGCCTGTTTTGACCTGCCTGCCTCAGAGAAAGGAAACCAGTTCTGACTAGAACATCAAGAGTTTCATTTTTTTTCATTAAATATAGTCAATGATTTGTGAAAAGAACAAAACACAATAAAGTAAGCGTTTCATTTGTGAGATGCAAGGAGTCTTTCTGTTTCTCAATTCTTCCAAGATTGTGATTATGAAATAGATGATTAAATGTTGTCAAATTCACACAGGTAATTTTTTGTTTGCCTTAATAAATGGCATTATCATGATTTCTTATCTTTCAGAGGCCATTTTAAACTTTAGTTTTAAATAAATATTAACTTACCACATTTATTATAAGGACATAAGATATAATGTTCTCTCCTTTGCTGGAAGAATGCAAGAGATTAGGGAAATTAACAGTCACACGAGGTGTCAACGAAACGATGTAGAGATGAGTTTTCAAACTCCTTAAGCTCCTGGAATTTGATATTTTATTCAGATGCATAGTTTCCAAAAGAAGAAATAGAGACTGCTTTCAATGGAAGAATGTGCCTACATGTTTCCTTGACTCCATGTAATTTCTAACCACTATTTTCAGGTTAATTAGAGCAGCCCTGTCTAGAACTACTAGAACGCAAGAGCTTTTTATTCACTTATTTATTTATTTATAAATACATAAATATGTGTTTATAACACATATTATTCATAACATTCTAGAATGTTAATGGACCCCATGATGTAGAACCAGTATTTCTGACCTGTTGGCAAGCCACTGCCACGGATGATTTTGTTAAAAACCATGAACTTCCTCAACAATTTCAAAGTATCATGAACACCAATCCATGATTTCTCTAAACGATTAAATAAAAGATACAATGAAAATCAAAAATAATAATAATATAAATAAATAAATAAATAAATAAATAAATAAAATTATTAAAGTCTCCTAAATACAACTAAGAATGTGGCCAAAGAGCAACAACATAAATATCCATGCACATTCCAAGACCAAACCAAAATTCCAAAAATATGCTAAATGAATTTCACACAACGTGTGATGAAGGGCCTCTATAATCCCAGAACTGGTCAATTTGAGATCCTGGATAAAATTAACTATGTGATTTAAAAATGTCCTGAGGACTGGCCCAGTCTGGCAAGCTGTCTCCTCTCCACTCCCTACTTCATTCATTAGGTGAAAGAATTTGACATATCATCCCACATCAGTGTTAGATGCAGAGAGAATATCTAAGTGTAGTCACTAAAAGATTTATGGAATTAAAAGCTAATAGTGGACAATATATCTGTAACATTTGTTCATTGGTGCACTTCATACTACCTTCCATTTGGCAGCTATTCATAAAGATTCCTATGTGCTTTCCCATTGGGCTTAAAGTTGGTATTGACCAGTGAGAAGGAGTTGGGGGGAAATATTAACCAGAGACTCTGAGGGAGAAAAGCCCTGGCTTGTAACCTTTATATGATATTCACAAGGAGTATTCACCCAGGCTCCAATCTCAAAAGCTTGATTGCTTTTATTTTCTTCAACGTGTGTAAAACCACAGTCTTGTCAGAATTAGAGGAATGTGCCCAGAGAATGAAACCTTCTATTCTTTTTTTTATGCTTTCAGTATTGACCTCCAGGCTGACCAGTGAGACTCATCTAGAGCCTTGTCATTAGAATTCCAATATCTAGAAGGAATACCAAAGAGCATCTGGTTCAGTTCTACCCATTTCCTTGAGCAGTGAAGAAGCTTGTCCAGGGTTTCATCAGAAACATCAGAAACCGGGATTCTCACCCACTCACCTAGTTCCTCTAGGTGAGAAGAGTCACAGGGCTGTAATTGGAACACATTTCCTGCTAGGTTCCACACCACTCAGTTCTCACATCTGGACCAGACACACTAGTTCTAAGGCTCAATTAAGAGATCTTCTGGAAATGGAAATGGCTCTTTCTGTCTTCGTTTGAATCAAGTCATATGAGGAAATGCAATATTCTCCACGTCCCTGAGTCACTGATAACTAAACAACAACTGCCAATTGCCAGTAATGGACTTCTTCACTGTCCTGCTGGTGTTTACCTGGTGGCCTGCCACTCTCAAACCTTCCATGGGTGGGAAATGCAGAATTTCCTCTAAAAGCACTTGGCAAAACATTGTGCATTCACATTGCTGGTGTAGGCTTTCCCAAATCTTGACTTTTGGATGAGCTAGATTTTCTAACAATTTCTTTTAGTCCTCTCCCTAAACAATTCATTTGGATCTTTCTGTGTTCACTTTTTAGTAGGCTAACTGTATTTTCCCATTTGAATTAAAGTGATGGAAAAACCTCAAGCTAATTAAGATTCTCATCAACCCAAGCACTACAATCCATGCTATTTCCCAGGGCAGGCCTAAAAATGGCCCCTGAGTCAGACCTAAAGTAGCACAGTAAAGGGACATCATGGGAGTGAGGGCAACAATGATTGATAGACCAGAGACTCGGACTTAAGTCTCAAATCTGTCAACTGACTTTGTGATTTTAGGGGGGTCACTTAATCTATTTAGGGCTTCAGTTTCTTCATCTATAAAATAAAGGGGCTGATCTAATCTGTGTGGGTCAGTATGGCAGTTACTACCCACTTGTGGTAATTTATCACTCAAAACAAAGCCTAGTGAGATTGCAGAAATAAAATATTAACTTAACTATTACTTTATTTAATTTCTTTATATTTAAAAAATCAATAACTGGAAACCTTTTTAAGTGTATTTGGAAAAACTTAGGTACATGTACCTGCATTTTTTAGCAGTGAATTTTATGAAGATCTAAATATGAAGTAAATATTTCTGATGAAAATTCAGTGTCTGAACTGAAGTTGCAGGTGTAAAATTTCCTGTTGACTTTGAATAATATATAAAAAATAAAATATTCCATTAATAATTTTTATATTAACTAGAAGGTTAAGTGATTATATTTGTGTATATTAAGCCAACTAAAATGTATTAGACTTAATTGCACTTGTTCCTTTTTTTTTTTAAATGTGGCTACTGAAAGAATTTAAGATTACATTTGTGGCTCCCTTTGTGTTTCTATCAGACAATAATGGCCTGGGTGTTCTGAACAGTGTTTTATTATATCAATTATTAAGATGGGCTCCTGTACTGAGTATACAAAGCACTAATTCAAAATAGTATTTAATGTCCTATTTTATTCATTTTATACTTATTTCCTTAAAGAAGTCTTTATTATTACATGGGAGGCAGATAAGCAGATGGGCTTCCTTTTCTGTAGGAAGAACAAGTACCTCACATCATAGGGATCGACCTTCAGGGTGCATCTTACAGTGCAAAATGCATAGCCAATTGGATGCTGCTGGATACCTGACTCCAATAGGTCAATCAGAAAATCCCTGCCAAAAGTCCCTGAGTATAGTGATAGGAACTGCAATTAGTCTCTGAGCAGTGATGAAACTATAACATGAATTTGGGAGTTCTGGGGCAGTTACATTCTACTGGGTAACTTGAACAAAGAACTCTCCTGCACAGATACAAGAAAAATCTGGAAAGATTCAAAGATGGGGAAAGCAAAACCTGATAGCTTTCTAATCCTGGTTCCAGTCCTGGCCACATTCTAAACTTGCGTGTCATTCTGTTCTTTAGCATCTCTAATAATAGGACTGTGTGTGTGTACGTATGTGTGTGTGTGTGTGGGGGGGGTTAAGCTTCAGTTCATCATTGTTACCAAGAACAACAGAAGTCTAAATTAACAAGATGAGCTCCATCAATACTTGGAAATCTGATATTTTTACCAGTAGTTAAAATACATATTGGTAAATAGATTTGAGTAGCTACTATATGCACTGGGTTTTCCTAACAAGTGAGAAAATAGAAAGAAGTAAAGGATTTCATCCCTGTTCTAAAGATAATTAAGATGCAGTAAAAAAGAGAAAACATAACAAGATAATATTAATGCCACTGGGCAATTACTATATGCATAACACACCTCAGGGTTTTTTTATACCTTATTTCTTAGAACAATACTTTGAGACAGATGCACAGCATATACAACATTAAGTTGTCATTTAAGCAGTATGACCTTGCACCAAAATGAGTAGCTTCTGAATAAACTCTATCAAAATTAAAAGAAAACTATAAAGTTAGGTCCCTATGACAGGTATAGTATCAGTGTTGCTAACCATGGTGTCTCTAGCATCAAGCAAAATGCTCAGTACAGAGGAGGTATGACACCAGTTTTCCCTGGCCATACATCTATACAGAGGAGAGAAAGCATATTCCAGAACAGAAAAAGGCCTTGTGAGAAAAAGAGATCTTAAGCTGACCTTGGAGGAGATAACCACTAGGGTGTGTTCAGCTCCAAAATATGCCATTAACATACAGGTAGAATTTGGATAAACAGATGGGAGAAGAAAGGGCACCCCTGGCAAAGGGGAGCAGCACCCAGCAAAGCCCTGGAATTGTAATATGCATGGTAATTTCATGAGGCAGAGATACATCCAGCTCAGATGGCAAGTTTGTGTTGGGGAATAATGTACATTGAGATGAGATGGTTAGGGTGAGGCTAGATTATGAAGAGTCAAAAACATCAGGTTCAAGAGTTTGGCTTTCAGCTTTCAGTAAATGGGAACAATGAGATGATTCTTAAATACAGAAATAAAAATAGAACAGAAAGCTCAAGAAAACCATGATTCCTCAAAATTGCATAGTATAACTCTTACACCCAAGAGTTTCCATTAAATCACACTTCTTTAAAAGAAGATAACAATAATGTTGAAGTGCAGATACTGTGGGATGAGTTATAGGCATCTCATCAGAATAATCTTCTGTACCCTATTCAGTCCAAATGTGCACCTCGAGGAAATTATGAGAGACTATACACCAGGGAACTGTCCACCTTCCTTCCTTTATTCACTTCTTTCAGGAAATATTTATTAAGTGCCTACCATCCATTAGGTATTGATATAAGACAGAGCAAAAAGAAAGCACCCCCTCCCCGTGAAGTTTACAGGTTAGTGAAAGATTATCAATTAAATAATCTCACAACAAAGAGGAAACGGCTGCTCTGAGGAGTGCCCTGAAAAGAGTTCAATAGGAGGGTTTGGTGTCATTGAGGAGATGAGAGAAGCCTCCTTAAACAAGGGAAATTGAACTAGGAAAAGAGTCAGGAGGCACATAGGCAAAGGACCACTCAGAATTACAGGTACAAAGGAAGCCACATAAGAGGAAATAGAGGAAGCAAGGAACATGTGAGGACCAGGAACTGAAAAAAAGGTGTGTCTTAGAGGTCTTGTTGAAGGAGAGTCCTTTGAGACGTGCTAAGAAGGAGGGGGGTGTGAAATGATCAAATATATCATTATTATTTTTAAGTCACTCTGTTTACTCAGTGAGAGTCAAAATGTTAATAAATCATGGGATGGCAAGGGGGATGGGAAGAGCCCAGTGGCAGCAGGCCAGGCTTGAGAAGGTGGAAGAGCCCAGAAGTGAAACCTGACATACAGGAGGAAGGAGGCAGCAGAGGAAAGAAGGCTGGGATACTAATTGTTTGAGCAGTATCATATGTGGCCAGTCACCTCCCCATTTAGCCATATCTTTAAAAAATAGCGCCAAAATTTTTTTTAAAAATCTTAATTAAAAACTGATAAAAGACTTGACAGTAAGGATTGCTTCAGGGAAGAATCGTCAACAGATCTTAAATCTATGGGAGAAACTTTTCATTGTGTGGTGCTGAAGATCAAAGTCAGGGCCGTGCCACATGCCAGGCAAGAGCTCTACCACTGAGCCACGAGTCCAGCTATAGGAGAAACACTGATGAGGAACAGGGTGTTTACATGGTCTTAAAGTGTTTCCCCAAAGATGGTTAATTGTACAGAAACTGTTCAACACCTTAACCAGATGACAGAAACCAACAGCTTTGTGGGGAGAAGATGGACATTCTATGCTTCTGGCTGTGACAATCTGAGGTAGCACAAGTAGCATCAGGGCTTGGAGTGCATAAACTCCATCAGTCAAAGGCCTGAATGAGACACTGTACCAAAGAGAGGGCGTCTCATTCAAACATTTCAATCCTCTATCCACATGACCTATTAATTTCGTATTGTTATAACAAATCACCACAAACTTGATGGCTTTAAACACACACATTTCTACTTTACAGTTCTTGGGGTGAGAGATGCAAAATAGGTTTTAGAAGACTGAAATCAAGCTGGGCACAGAGTTGCATGCCTGTGATCCCTGTGGTCTGGGAGGCCGAGGCAAGAGGATGGCCAATTCAAAGCCAGCCTCAGCAACTTAGCAAGGCCTTAAGGAACTTAATAAGACCTTGTTTCAAACAAAATATAAAGAAGGTTGGGGATGTGGCTTAGTGATTAAGTGCCTCTGAGTTTAATCCCTGGTACCAAGAAAAACCAAAACCAAAACCAAACAAACAAACAAACTGAAATCAAGGTGTTCATTGAAGCTGTGGTACCTTCTGAAGACTCTAAAAGGGCTTTCTTTTCCAGCAGGCTACCAATGTTCCTTGGCTTATGGTCCCTTCCTCCTTAAAAGTCAGAAGAGAGTAACATTTTCAAATCTCCCTCTTCAGCTCAGCACACCAGCCACCCTTTATAAAGACTCCTCCTGCAAATTAGACTAGGTCCAACCAGGTAATCCAGACTAATATTCCTCTATCAACACTTTGAGTCATATCTGCAAACTCCCCTCTGCCATCTAAGGTGATATAGTTACAGGAGAAGACATTTTTGGGGAGCCATCATTCTCCTGATCTTCAAGTGCAAATGATTCCAGATTGCACCTTGTACCAGAGGAAAATAAATTATTTTTAAAAAAGATATAAAATTGAGAAACAGTCAATTGATTAAAGTATTATAATTATTGCTAAGTTCACTGAAGTCTCAAATCTGCTGTAGATCAGAGAATAATTCTTTACTTAGGAAAGCTATACTGGTGTATTTAGAGGTAAATGACCTTGATGTACACAACTTATTCAAGGAGTTCAGGAAAATAATAACACATGTGGACGCACAGGAAAACATCAGCAGATAAAGTAAATGAGGCAGAATGTTAAAAACAGGTGAATCGATTAAAGATTATATGATGTCCTTTGTATATGCTTGCAACTTTTCTGTAAATTTAAAATTATTTCCAAATAGAAAGTTAAAAAAAACTGTGCATATATAATTTACTTTAATTAAAAACTCAACTGATGAAGAATTTTTACTCAAGTGACTCAGTTTCTTGACGTTGCAGACAACAGAATGAATGCAAATGTGTGGCACAAATTCAGCAACTCAGTTTTTGTTCTTTCTACAATAACATTACTGGTAAATGAAAAGGCTAAGAAATGTTTAGGTATTCTTAAGGTTAGGAAGTTAAAGGGAATCCTAACCACCTAGTAATATTATAGTTTTGAAGATTTTAAAATAGAATTGGTAATTATCATTGGATTTAAATACCAACTGGTTGATCACAACCTGTTATTTGTGAGAGAGAATCTGCTAGGTCATTTTCTAAGAAAGTCCTTAGGAAAGTAGACTCCCCTTTTCAGGAGTACTTACCTGATTTTTTAAAAGGAAAAGTTAACTGTTTTCTATTCCAGAGCTTTTCTACTGTCTAGTGCCCAAGGCAGAATTTTACTGGTTTGGCCCCAGGGAATCTTTCTGGCACCCACTCCCACTCCACCCTCTATTGTTTCAAGACAAAAGATATGGCAGCTGGGACTCTGACCACTGACAAATAATCAGGGGCCTCTCCGCTGGGAAACTCCTCTGGTCTTGGCAGAACTTAACAGTTTTAAATGAAGGTAAAAACAAAGGGTGAGACCCCAGTTTCTGCTCAAAGCCCTACGCATGGGCTTGTTTTTCCTGCCAACTATGGTGGCCAAGAACAATGTTTCTGCAGTAGTTCCAGGACAGCATGCCAAGATCAAATAATAGCAGACTTTTCTCAATTACAGAAACATGCACAAAATATGTGGCCATAAATCGGCTTTATTTTTACAACTCTGGCTCTTGCTATCACCAGCCAACACTCAAATCTATGATTTAGCGCCATCTACGACTATACCACCACAAAATAATCTATTTAGTCATTTGCGGTTTAACAGTTATTTTGCAAAGAACAGCAGGATTGTTTGAGTAAATTTGGCAATCACCATCTTAACGGCTGCTGCAGTCAGGAGCAGAAATGGTTCTTTGAGACCTAGAACCTTCTCTCCCAGCACTTTCCTCAGCAATAAAATTGTTCAGATCCTCACTTTCTGCAACCTAGGATTAAGTGTCAGAAAGCCCATGGTTTCTTTTCAAGACTGTCACTTTCTAGTTGTGTAACCTCAGGCAAAATACAAACCTCCTAGTGTCTCATTTACAAAATAGGAATAATAATAGTATTCTACCTACTTCACAGGGTGAAATCGCTTTGCAAATGGAAAGTGTTATAAAAAGACCAGGTAATCCCCTCCACCCCAATATTACCAGCGTTTTCAAGCTTATATGGCCATTGCCTAATTGATGTATGTATGTTTCTTGAAGGGTCAGCAAAGTGCTGGCTCTATAGTTTTCCTTAACCAAACATTTGCTGATCAAAGGACTGGATTAAAAAACTTTCAGAATGCCATAATTCTATATTTCTGTTCCCAGAGAACTCTCCCTGTCTTAACAGACTTTGAGTGAGGATAACAGGGTTCCACATGAAGATTCATGTTCTAAGGACTTCTAAAGAACTTCAGGCAGTTCATGCTAAAATATTTATTAGTTTAAAAAATAAATATATATTGCCATGAACCATCTCTTGAAAAGCACTGTAGGGTCTGAAAGGCGTTGTAAAGCACACAGTGATGTGTTTAAATTTGTAAATAATTTTGACTGATCCACAAAAATTACTCGAAATGTAAAACAACTCATACATAGTCAAAATACATTAAGTACTTGGTAAATTGCAGAAAAATGAGAGTTGCCCAAATGGTTTTCAATTTTCTCCAAGAACACAAATGAATGCAGAACATGTCAAAAGCATGATGAAAAATATAAATGGCAGCCAAGGCCCCATAAACTCCCTACCACTAAGCTATAATCCCCAGCCCCTACCGAATTCTTCTCTTTTTTTATTGTTTTTGCTTTGTTTTGTTTAGTTATACATGACAGTAGAATCAATTCTGACATAATAACAAAAGCATGGAATGTATCTTATTCTAATTCAGACCCCTTTTTTCTCATTCCTCTTCCTTCTCCCCACCTCCTTTCGCTTCCCTCTCTTGATCTTTCTGCCACTTACCCATAGTTATTATTTTTTTAATTAATTTATTGAGGATGTACACAATGGTGAGATTCACTGTGGTATATTCATATATGTGCATAGGAAAGTTATGTCAGATTCATTCCTCTGTTTTTCCTTTTCTTTTTCCTACCCACTCTCCATTCCTTCATTCCCCTTTGCTTACTCCATTAAACTTCTATTCTCCCCCACCCCAGCTTTATTGTGGGTTAGCTTCTACATATCAGATAAAACATTCGACCTTTGATTTTGGGGGGTTGGCTTAATATGTGAAAAGCACGAAAGCTTATGTATGGATGTATACTTTGTAGTAAAGTGTAAGAGCAGGCAGGGTTACTTTATCTCTTTTACACAACTCCAGGGGATGGTGTCCTTAGTTCAACACCTGAAAACATGCACTGAAATGAAAAATTCTAGCTCAGAATAACTGTTACCACTAAGAGAAAGTGGGAAGTCATGGTGTAGGGAAGAAGCATACATAGGTGTTATGTTTCCTCAAGAGTAAATATATTTGAAGCCAATATTGCACAATGGGAAGGTCTGATAAGCTCTGATATGCATGTATTATGCTGTTCTCTCTGCTTGAAAAAAAATTTAATGTATGAATTCTGATACTATGTAATAAGAAAAACAAAATTTCTCAATTTCAGTAATAAAGTATTATAATCATAATCACATATTTTCATTATAAGGTTCAAAGAATCTATTGCACTGCTAATATGTTCAGAAATAAAATATTTTGTATTCTCAAATTAACTAGGAATGAGATAGACTTATATAAGACCCTTTCAGGTTAAAAAAGAAAAAATTGACATAATTTTTTTTGAGAGAAGATCAGGGAATAAGAGAAATATATGGCTAGACCTAAAGAAAGTGAACTTATTTCCTTTGGGTATACACGTCTAAGGCATGTGTACTGAAATGATCACTGGTAAAGTTTAGCAGTTACTTGAGGGGAAAAAAATAAGCTTTGAAAGTCAAATTTCAAAGACACCGTTTTCCAATCTTGACAAAAGCAAAGCCCTAAACAGCAGGTAATTTCCTATCTCAGGATGAATGATCCCATATCTTCTTTCAGTTACCAAAATGAGACTTGGAGATGTACAGCTTACATACCAAAACGTCCATCCCGGTGACATAGTTGAGGGTTATCAAATAGTCTTTTGGAAGATTTGCCACCTACAAGAGAGAGAGAGAAATTTCAAACATATCACTTAGTCATATTGCTTATCCTCCATTTCTCTTTGTAGTCAAACACACTCTCCAAAAACCAAATTCAGTTATGGGGAACTAAGTATGACCTACTAAATTTTGGAAAGATGATATGAATTTCAACTTCCATTTGGAGTCCTGGAATTCTCCTCTAGGATTTGTTTCCAACTTATTCCTCCATAGAATTAATAAGAAAGTATGCTCTTTTAGTCAATGATTCTCAAGGCAGAACCTCAAAGTGATGTGCTACCATCAACAGGAAGCTGCTAGAAATGCAAATTTTGAGGCTATTTCAGACTACTGAATGTTAACAGGTCCTGCATTGATTCTGGTGGATACTCGAGTTGGAAGCACTAGTAAACAAATGAGAAAGAATGAATTTTACAACATAAATACATGCACTTCCTTGGGCTGAGCACTTGAGATGTCTCAAACGTTTGCCTACTTATTTTCAAAGGTTTTAAAGCAATGTTAAACATAGTTTTGATATCAGTCATTCTGGTATAAGTGAAAAAAACAACAGATATGGAACCAGGGAATTTGTAACTAACCTAGATTCTTTGTACCTTGGTTTCCCTCAATTGCAAAATGGAGATCCAGTTACCTATGTCAAATGATCATTTAATAGGTGAATGTGCCAAAAATATTTTAAATATTCAATCATGATCTTTATTGAGAACTAGATAGGCAAATAATTTCAAAGCATCTGACCCTTCTGCCTGTCTCTAAAGATGTCTTTTTCCCCACAGGAAGCTGAGACCATATACATGTTTGCAGGACTAGGTCATCTCCTACAAGTCTTTCACAACATAAACCATAAGCTTCATTTTGGTCTTGCCAATAGTGTCCTGAATCTGAGAACAACATGATAAGAAAATCATCTAGGCAAAGGCATGAGGAGTCAGAGGGGAGCCAAAGTAGTAACTGGTCCCACTGTACCCCCACCATTCAATTATCAGTGGTACCACCTCACACTCATTTTAATATTGCACTGATACACTTGGTTGGTGGCTCTTTCTTCAGCTCACTTGATGATAAAATAGTAAAAGTGTCTTTTATGGAATATTTTCTGTGTGCCAAGCACTGTGCTCATTAAGGACTTAAGTTGCATTATCACAGGTGAAGAAATAGAAGTTCAAAGAGGTCAAGTATCTTGAATAAGGTTATATGGCCACCAGGCATTAAGTTGGGACTCAAATCCAGGTCCCTCATTAGCAGAGCCTCCCTTGCCTCAGTACACGTCTTCATCTCCTCTCTAGACACCTGCCTTGGTTATGTGCCACTGTGAAGTCTCCACTGTTATCCCCCTTCATGTCATTCCCAGTAAAAGTGTAGAATCCTTACTACCTATTGGAAGCACATCTGGGTGGCTACAGAAGCTGGCATTTTTATTTTAGAGATTGTCTCTCTTGCCCTGTACACTTAATTTTCTTCCTCTCAATCAGTCAGCTTCCTGCCATGCTTTTATACTTCCTTTTGTCTTCTGAATCTCCATTCTCACCTTTGAAAAGTGTAATGACCTAGTCATTTTACATCAACCCTGGTGGAAAAGACACAATGGACACTTTCGCAGGTATGAAAGCTGAAACATGAGACTGAGCAACAACATGCTTTTTCATTACGAACCAACCATGTAACTAAAGCCAGGCCACACCAAAGTGGCAGGAATTCTGAATGAACACAAGCAGTCAACCATCTAGCCCCTTCTGAAGCATATTTAAAAAACTAAATATACGATCAACTAAGTATTAATAAAACTCAGATTTAGAGTATATATCTAAAAGGTAGAAAAATATAAAAGAGATGCTGCCTAATTCTGTTTGATGAGTAATTTATATACAAAATTTGGATCAAAGAAGCCAAAGACAGTTTACAAGGCATTTTCTGACCACAATGCTGAACTCGCCACACTGTATCATTTGGGGAATATATTTCTGAATGAAGTTAATTTTTTGACATTTAATTTGTAGTGAGACTAAAAAAATACTACTTTTGAAAAGTGCTTTACAAATCAGTTTTCTTATACAGTCTCACTACAACCTCACAAGACATTTCTTACTAAGCTTATATTACAAATGAGGACAGAGAGCTGGAGAGGTTATCTGGCATCTCCAAGGTCACAGGCATCAGGAGTAACTACTCAAGGCAGGATGTAAACTTGGCTTTGTGAGCTGGTGCCCTGCATACTGAGCTACAGAGTAGTTTCCCTGTAACGATTTTCCTGGCTTTCATTGGTTCCTCTCCAATTATATTTGGAAAAGAACTTAGAAAGTCAAACTGTAGATATTGATGGTCATTTCACACATTATTATATTACTTTCTAAGCACTTACAGTATGTCAAATAGCATTCAGAAAGCACAAATAACCTTGCTACAATTTCAGTTTCTCTGATGCATATTGATCACTGTGGAAAGTTTTATAGAGTAGAAGGAAACTTTGGCCTGGCACTCAGAAGATATTCCTTAGAGGCACTGATGGTGGGGCTAACAAAACAGGTTCTGGAAACAGACTGCTTATGCTGGATCCTGGTGCTGCTGCCACTCAGAAGTCTTGGGAAAGTTTTTCATCTACGTTAGCCTCAATTTCCATATGTTTGAAATAGAAATTATAAAAGAATCTATCTAATAGTTCTGTAAGGATTAAATTACTTCTATGAAAAAAATGGGTATAAGCGTCAATGAGTATTAAATGCAATGATGTAGGGCATTCTAAATAGAGAAGGGTCATGGGCAAAGGCAACAAATTGAGAGCTCATGATGTCTTGGTCTCGAGACCATATAGATAAGATGTAAGAAATACGCCAGGAGGCTGGGGATGTAGCCCAGTGGTTGAGTGCTTGCCTAGCATGTGCAAGGCTCTGGGTTCCATTCTCAGTGATTAAAAAAAAAATCAACCAGGCATGGTTGTGCACACTATAATCCCAGCAACTCAGGAAGCTGAGGCAGGAGGATAGGAGGATCACAAGTTCAAGACCAGCCTTGGCAACTTAGGAAAACCCTGTCTTAAAAAGGGGGAGAGTACTCTGGATGTACCTCCGAGATAGAACCCACCTGGGTTCACTCCCCTGTAAAAAATAATTGAAGAAGTAAAAGAAAGGAAAGAAAGAAATATGTCTGGTAATCATATTAGAAGGGCGCCTACTGAATGCTCACCTAGGGGGATCAAATGGGAGGCTGTGAGGTTCACAACAGTCCTACTACCAGGACTCTACAGTAAGTCCCTCAGCCTGAGGCACATCACATTGCCCCTGTGACCTTCTACTTCTTTCTGTACAACAAAGGGAATGAACTAGATAATTACTAAAAGTTGAGTCTGGTTTAACTTTGCACAAAAAGCAGCAATAAACACTGAATGTGGCAGGCAGAGAAGAAACATGGCAGTGAAATTTAGGAAGATTAGTCTGGAAGGATGGATTAGAGGTAGAGAGGGAACACAGACAGGCAGAAGGTTAACAGACTACTAGTAAAGTGCTGAAAATGTGTTAAATATTGAAATAAAGACTAGAACTCTCTGGAAAAGCAAGAACTTGTCCTACATTCCATGGAGATACCCTGTTGGTAGATTTAAATAGCTATGTAAGTAAAGTTACATATTTAAATCTATTCTATTAAAGTAAGTTCAGGGTTAAAAATGAGGGAGTGATTTAATTGAAGGATTTAATTGATAGGAAATTTTACCAAAGGTCAAAATTATTCCAAAGGGTTTTTGATTTGGAGCACAAGGATGTAAATAGTATGGTAGACTATAAAATATATAAAACTGTAAAAACAAGTTACTTGAATCGGCTAACTTTACTAGAAAGGCCCCATTTGCTATCTTCTTTGATGTTCTGAGGATCGACCATACTCAGTGACACTGGAAAAAAACTGCAAACCAGAGTAGCATTCGGAAATGCTAGAAATTCATCCAAGAAAAAGTCTTTGCAAGCCAAATTGGCACTGGCTGCATATCAAACCCTGCAGGTATTTGGACTCAAGAGAAAAAAACTCAAAAGTCAGAAGATTTAACTCCCTCTCCTTCTCTTGAGGTCATTGATCTAAAATCTTTGGATCTCACAATTTAAATGTCATTAAGGTCCCTAAATCTCATGGAATCAGCAGTCACATGGACATCTGTGGCAAGACCTTTACTAGTCTCAGTTGTCACTCATAAGCCCAAGGGAGAAATTAAAATATAATAGTGACTCATGATTCTCTTGACACTATTTATGAAATGCTAAGTGTATCTCAACCTTTTTGGGAAATGAGTTCATAGTTTGCAGTCTCAGACCAAGCAACGTTTAAGAATTGTGGTTGCAGAAGGAAAAAACTCAACACTTCTATCTAAACACATATTTCACTTATGTAAAGCAGCTAACTCCAGTGTTGATAGTCCAGGCTTCAGAAATAATGCAGGAAAACACTTTTTTTGTTTGTATCTCTTGAGAAATTATTTCCCATTAATAATGACTAAAAAAATCTAACATACTAGGTTAGTTAACTTTAGTTTTCAAAGGTGTCTGGGTGGTTTTTTTTTTTTTTTCTTTTTTGAAAGATAACTCAGTGATTTAAAAGAATATTAAGATGACAACTTCAGAAGACTCTTCTAGATCATCTTTCTTCAGTGAGAAATACCTCGTTTCTTATCAAACAGATTCAAAACTTTTTTAAAAGTTTTTTTGTCTAGTTCATATTGCCATGGTTTCAACAAGGTTTATTCCTGCTGAAACTCTTGCTGAAATTCAATCTCCACTATGAGATACCAAGAGGTAGGATCTGTGGGACCTTCAAAAGGTGATTAAAATATAATAATCTATCTGTGTAATTAATGAGTTAATGGGTGACCTCAAGAATGGGTCTGCTATAAAAGCCAGTTTGATTAGGTCTAGCTCTGGCTCCCTGTCTCTTGCCATGTGACACGCTGTTGCCGGGGACTCTGCCATGAGAAGGCATCACCAGATGTGGCCCTTCAATCTTGTGCTAGAACTGTGAGCCAAAGTAAATCTTTTTATAACTTACCAAGGCTGTGGCATTGTGTTATTAGCAAGAGGAAATAGACTAAGACACGTATATACAACTTGTGATATGATTACAATTAAGTAGTATTAACAGAGCTTCTACAATATGATAGCTTCCTAATCACAGTAAGATAGGGTAAGTATTACTTGGGAAATAAAATCCAATACATTATAATGATAATTCATAAAACACAGTTGCAACTTTCATCTCAATGTACTTGGGAATACATTATAATATAAACAGAGTTCTTGTGCTCCAAACACAGGGAGTCATGGGTTCAAACCCCTATTCATCTTTCTGTTGCTCAGGGGATGATGGTCAGGTTACTAATCATCACTCGATCTCAGCTTTCTAACTGGGAGTGAAATTAATTACCTGATAGGATTGTGAAAACCAAAGGACACAATCCATGGTATATTATATTAATACATGACTTAGAGAGTAACATGACCTTTGCCTGGTAGCTGGACACTACCACTTTAAAAAGGTATGAAGCAGCAAGAAATAACATCCAAGTGTTTTATCTTGTGGAGGAATAAAATTTTTTTCTCATGATAAGATTTATATGAATGGTAAGAGAGCAAGCCATCTAGACAGTTTTTATAAATATTGTTTTTAATATTTCTGTCCTTTAAGTATTAGAAGTCTTGAATTGAGCTTTAAATAAACTTCTACCCACTATAGTAGCAGAAATTGAAATGCTAAATATTACAATACAATAAAAATAAACTTCAAAAACTATTCACTTAACAAACTTGCTCTTCAAAGATCAAACAATGTTATGTGAGTCCTCTACTTTTAAAAAGAAGGTATGCTTGTGTCATTTGAAGAAAAGCTTAGAAATCATTTAGAAATCCTTCACTTGAATGCAAAGGCAATTCAATTAGAAAAACAAACAATTTGAAGAAGAATAAAAATCAGAGTTAATCACAACAGTCCAAAGTGTTAAAATTTGCTATCTGAGGATATATTTATCACTTCTCATTATGTTAATTTCCAAGGTCATCTATTGATATAATCTTAAAATAAGAGCCTACCACAAGACCAGGAAAACCATGGGCTCTTTCGTTCCAATTCTAGTATACTGACTTGTAGGCTGACCTTGAAGATAGTAATTCAGCTTCACCTTTATAATATGGTGATGGGACAGCAACCTACTTTTAAGAACATTTTGGGAGAAAGACAAATACATCATTCAACAGATATTTAAAGACAACATTTTTTAAAAGTAAGAAAGTCACATTTAATTAAATTCCCCCCAAATGAAGGAAAACATCACAAATGAAAGAAAGAGTAGGGAAAACTAATTTCAACTATTTCAATATTTGGATTCCTCTTCACAAGAACACTGGCAAGTATTAAAAGCTATACCCTTACTATCCATAGACACAAGTTTTTAAAGTTTGATTCATCCTCTTCCCAGACACTTGACTCTTTCCTTAGATTGGTCTGAGTTTGCCATTTAAAACAAGTCTTGCAACATATTTCAGAAACAAAGCAAAATGTTCTGTAAATAGATGAACTATTATGCTAAGTAAACATGCCAGAGGATTTCAAATAAAAACCATGGGGACTGTAGGGGCAGTACAAAGTGTCCAAGAAGAAATTAAAAAAAAAAAATGTAAAGCCATAAATCATGTGCTTCGGTGACATGAGAATCACCCCAAGCAAACAAACTTAAGTTTGTGGGCATAGTGCAAGATGTCACCTAATTCAAGGGCAGAACTGGTAGAGAATGCAAAAGAAGTACAGTTGAAGAAATTACTGTGATCACAAGGTGGAAGCATACTGGAAGTTCATTTTCTTTTCCTCAAATAAAATGTACCAAGGTTATGCCTGCAAAGCAAATTCCTCTTATTCTGTACTACCTCCTTCAGTCCAAGCATTACTGAACTACACCAAGAAGTACATCATTATGAAGAAATACCATTATGGGATGAAATTATTGAAAGCTGAGAAGGGCCTACAAAGTTCTCTAATTTGGTAGTTTTTCTCTTCTCTGGGGTCCAAGACTTCTCTGAGGTTTGATGAAAGGGACACACTTTCTCCTCGAACATGGACATAAAGCCCAATTCAGAGTTCCATGTACAAACATATGAAGTTTATGAGTCCTAGATTAAGAATTATTGATCATGTCTATGTTCCTAAATTTAAAAATCAGGAAATTGAATCCCAAGGAGGGTCAGTCATCTGTACGAGGTCTGACAGTTAGGTAATCTTGCAGAGCTGGTATTCAAATAACCTGGTATTCCTGACTTCATCAAGATGTTTTGTCCTTCCATTCTTCAGGGAAATGCTCTGACAGAGGCCATATAACTCAACAGTCATGCATGTTGTTGTTTGAATTAGAATGAATGAGTTAGGATGGAAACCTTTAGCTTCTTTTCAAACATTTTTTTTTTTTTAAAAAAGCATTAAGCATTATAGCTTAAGCTGTCCTGGAATTTCTGAGCAAATTATTGTCTTGTGGGGTGCTCCTTGGAAGCATCAAGGTTCCTACAGCCCATTGTCACAAGTTGACATTCTATTTCTGCAGTGATGTCCTTACAGCTGTACCTTAAATAAGTATCTAAGAGACTGTGATTGGATGGTTCACAAGTGATATCCTACCACCTCTGGTTAAAGAGGGACTGTCACACATTCCTCAACTTGAATCTTTTTTCATGCCATGTCTGATTCAGAAACTGAAACATATAAACAAAAGGTGAATGGCTCTAGTGGCCAGTTTGAAAACTGTTGCTCCTGAAGATAGCACTGGAAATGGGACCAGGAGCTGAGTTCACCACCCTTGGGCCTCAGGTTCATTCTTTCTTTATTATAAATAAGTTTGTTTAGATTACCTCTAAATTCCCTTCCAGATCCAGTATCCTGTGATCCTTAATACTACCACTATTACTACCACTATGAATAGCTAAGATTTGGAGGGCACTTAACTATGTTTCAGCCACTATTCTATTGACTTAATTCTCACAATTACTCTGTAAGATTAATTATTATTAAATTCTCTATTATAACTGGCAAGAAAACTGAGGCCCAAAGAAAAATATGTGACCAACATATTAAACATATTTAAAGAATACTTTTTCTTAATCTACACCATAAAACTGGGAATAAATGCATTCTACTGTCATGTACAACTAATTAGAACAAATAACAGTAGGGAAGTAGGAACTGAGGTATAGAAAGGGAGTTATATGTTCAAGGTCAAAGAGATGAAATTTAAACTCAGATCTGCCAGATTCCCCAAACTCATTCTTTTAACCTATAAATGCATTTGCAGATTAGGCCCTGTGCTATACTATGTTTGTCATCATGGGGTTGGTGACATGCATTCATATTTTTATTAGATTTATCTTCCAAACTAGATTATAAGTGCTTTGAACTCAAGGGTTGTTTTATACTTTTCTATATCCTCCTCTACAAAATACAGGCTGTGAATTGTATAGATCCTTATTCAATTAAAAGTGTTCTTCTGAACCCTATTTTTTATTAACTTGACTTGTTCTTAAGTGATTTATTAAAAAATACTGTCCAAAGAAAACATACTAATTTCACTTCAGAAACTCTTAAAATAGTTTTCCCCTGAGTCAACTTCTAGGAGTAAACTCACATTCTTCTTCTTCCTCTTCTTTTTTTTAATCTTATTGATTTGACATTTGCCCTTGGAGTGAGGAATATTATAGTTTACTGTCAGTGTTAATTAAGAACCCTTTCTGGGCACTATTTTCTCATCTTATGAATGCTTCCTGCCATTTCTTATTGTATCAGCTGATAGGTAACAGGTTGATAATAAGCAGATGGTTAAAGACAATAATAGAAAATCTTGGAAGATGGTAATACCTACTTATGCCACCTGAAAATATCAGTTTGACATTTCACAGGAAGTAGTGCTTATTAAGTCGTATTCCTTAAATACTTTGAAAATAATAATGCTTGCCAGCAATTTTTCTTAAATACATGTTAGTCCTGGATATGTTCAGTCTGTGGTCAGATACATCATCATCTCCAACTATGCCTCACTGGCCCAATGAATTTATCATTTTTTCAATGATAAATTCATTGAAATTTGCTCCTTAGGACCAGTGCAGGTCCCCTCAGCTCATTTTCAGTTCCATGTTTACACAGGCTGCTCCACAAGAGTTGCAATTTCCCAGTAACCTACTTTAAGCATACTTTGGAGCTTTGCATTACCCTGACATTCTTAAAAATCTATACAATGCAGGAGTAACCAGTCATAATAAGAACTGAAGTTAAAATAGGGTCAAGACATGTTTTATTCTCTAAGCTTTGACAGACTAGACCATCTAGAGCAATGCTTCTTAAATTTTGAAAGTATCAATTTTTGAAAGTATCAAAAATTCATGAAAAATGTGGATGCCTGGAATCCTTTCTCAGGCTTGCTGACTTGGTTTCAGTTCCGTGGAGTAGGGTCTAGGCACCTGTAAGTTTAATAAGTACCTGGATTCTGTTGATGCCCAAGGTGGAGCCTATCACATAAATATTCACCAAACAAACATCTGATAATCACCTTCTGATAGACACAAAACTTAGAATATAAAACCATATTGTCTATTTAGTATTGTTTCTTGGGTGATAAACTAACATAAAACTTAAGGAAGAGGACCATTATCTATGTTTTTAAAACTTGCTTTCCCCTTGCTGGACATGATGGCCTACTTCTATAATCTTAGTGACTTGGGAGGCTGAGGCAGGAAGATCACAAGTTTTGAGGCTATCCAGGGTAACTTACTGACATCCTGTGTCAAAATAAATACAAAAGGACCAAAGATGTAGTTCAGTGGTAAAGGGTCCCTGGGTTCAATCCCCAGTACAAAATGAACAAACAAACAAACAGAACCCAAAACAACAACAACAACAACAAAAAACCCACTTTCTCCCATGCCTGTACTTATAACTAACTGGGTATACAGTAGGCAAAAGTTATATTGCTTTGCTTACCAGTCTATCAGGTAAACATGTGGATATATCTCCAGCTGCTGCATCAAATAACACGTGTCTATCTATCTATCTATCTATCTATCTATCTATCTATCTATCTTCGTCGCAGTGCTGGGGATTGAACCTAGGGCTTCATGTGTGCTAGACAAAGAATGCTTTTAAAGCCTGGACAGTCTGGACATCCTGGGAATTGTGTGTGTGTTTGTGTGTGTTTAGTTTTCTAATACTGAATTAAGGCAAAGAGAGCCAGACTTCCACTATAGGATTAAACTTCTGTTTATAAGTTCTAGTATAAACTCTAAATAAAACATAAAAGCCAGGAATATATATCAAAAGCAGAAAAGATAAACAAAGCCCCTTGACTTCATATATTATTATCTCAATATGTATACTATTTTTTCCCTCCATGTAACAATCCTCATTTCTTCTCTATTGTCACATTACCTATGTTTTCTAGTCAAAAACAGACTGCTACCTAACTGGCTATTTGGAACCAGGAATTTACAGAAACGCTTCTCAAACCTTGTTCATCTTAACTCATACACGACAGCCGTCCAAATGAGTATGGAAGGTCTGCCCTCCATCAAGAGACTTGGAAGTATGCACTTCATATAGGCTATGCTTTCTCTAGCTTGAGTCTTAAAAGCAGCAAAGCAGGAAGCTGGCAGTGTCCAAGGGGCACCAGTGCACAAAGGCTTTAAGAGCTCCAGTGCGACAAATGTGGGAAGTGAGTCTGTTCCATATTTAGCAATGAATCGTTACTCCAGCTCCAACTGATGGGGGAGTGAACACCACCCATATGTGACAGGGTCTTCATGCTGAGCAGGGGAGAGTGGCCACCTCAGGTCTATTGTTAGAAAAGGGCATGAAGGCATGTGGAGGAGACACAGACAACAAGGAGCCCATTCAAGAGACGATGGACAAACTGGGCTGGACCTCATCACACAGTGATCTCTCCAGTGTCTTTCACTGCCATGACTGAGGGGACAAGACCAGCAAAGGCCAATTTTACCACTAAATCCTTCTTGAATAGTTCCCTATCTGCTCTCTAGAAAGTCTTCAGAATAACTCAATGATTCCTTTCCCTGTCTTAGAAAAATATGAAATTTGGGACAAGAAAAACTAAATCTCTGATTGACAAGCACGAGTCACAGATAATGAAAAGCACACCATAGGCTTTACTTACCAATTTTGTGATGTCTTTTACATTATCAGTCACAGGATTCCCACAGATTCCTTTAGTTTTGACCAGAGGATTAAACAGGAGCAGTTGAAGATAAATGCAAGTGATAATCCAAGTCTAAACAAAAACAGAAAATTTCTTGGTGAATATCAGTTAAAAATCTATAACTACACAAACTAATTACAATTTACATCTTACGCCTTGATGTGGACAAGGCCAATCCACTATATATTTTTTAAAAGCTATTAGTGTAAATACAAATAAATGCTAAGCATTCAAACTATTCTCACCAAACTAAAAAACAAAACAAAAGAAACCCCTTCCAGTTAAAATCTTGTTTAAATTACTCTTTCAATGACATTACTGTTCACTTGTCAAAAGCTTTCTACAGCCAATTTCCTAATGGCAATTAGGAATGAGCTTGTAGCAACGTGTGAAAGACTTATCACTTAGGATGACTTCTAAAACCAGGGAATGCATAAAATTCATACCTTAAGGCACCGAAAGAAACTTTCTTTTGACTTTAAATGTACAGTATTTGGCAAGTAGAAGCATAACCCCTGAGCAGAGTTTTGATGCAATTATCTACAAGATCACACCAAACTAAAGTGAGGAAGAGGGGTATTTTTAGATCCAACACAGTCAAAAGACAACAAAATTATTGTGTGGATTCAGATTTTTGAGTCATTTAAGAAGGAAAAATATTCCCTTAGCCAATAGGAAGAACTTTTTGAAAACTGGCAGGATGCAATCACATAAGTGCGTGCGCGCACACACACACACACACACACCCCTGCAAAGATAACACTGTCCACCATGCATTACAGTTACTTGTATGTGTGATTTATTTTTTCCTTATTAAACTATATTGAGCAGTTTTAACAACCTGGGTCTCATTTATTTCTTCAGTATCTTTAAAACAAATAACAAAGTGCCTTGCATATAAAAAGCCCTTAATAAATATTTGCTGGATGAATCAGTGGTTCAAGTAACAATATTCTAATTCTCTAATTCAATAACCATTTAGTGAACATATATCATGGGACAGGGACAGGGATTGTGCCAGTCACTAGAGAGACAAAGATGAAGATGCTCTTGGAACTCAGAGGCAGGTAAATAAATAACCCCCACACCCTGTGATAAATGCTTTGGGAACACAGAGAAGAAAGAGATTAATCAATTGACCTGAAGGGAGAGAACCCCTGGCAGGAAGGCAATGCCAGGAAAAGCCTGGATTTGGGAGGGTAAGGAGGAATTTGCATGCATTAATAAAGAAAAAAAAATAACCATTCCAGGAAAAATTAAAAAATAGCATGAGCAAAGGCATGGAGATGGGAAGATATTTTAAAATATGTGTGATTGCTTCTATGAGCTAACATTCATCTATGGCATTTGAAAATTACACAAAAGCCCAGATGCTCATGGCTAGAAATTTTTCATATTGATGTAGCTGGCCATATGTTAAAAGGAGCTGAATAATTACTTTCAATTAATATCTGCACAAAACTTAATCATTATGCTGGACCAAAAGATGATGATATTTTGTTAAAATTTCCAATGCTACAATGCTATGTGGATACAGTGGCTTATAAAAAAGAAAAGAAAATTACAAACCTTTTATTCTTTTACTATTGTGTTCTATTTGAACAGTAAATCTACTTGGTTTTATTTAAGGTTACCCTGAGCATGGTGGGGCACATTCCTCCCAATACCATTTCCCTTGGACCACAATGAAGATTAAATTGTGTAAATAATTTGTTCAGGGGATCCCATTTTGGGGCAAACCTAACAAAATTTCTCCCTGTAACAAAGTCCTCCTATTAAATTCTAGCTTTCATTCATCTTGTCATTGCTAAGATGTGACTCCTCTTGAAACGTTTTTCTCCAAGGCACTCTTTCCTGACATGACTTGGGAAACTTAGAGAGCCAATTTCACTATTATTCATACTCGTATTCTAGTTTCTAGGAAACATAAAGGCGCGAATTCTGTTACTTGTTTTTTTCATATCCTGTGCCTGGCATTGAATGGATGCTGCTCCCCCCAAAAAATCTGTTCACTCATTCATCCAACAAATATTTATTGATCAACTAGTGTGTGCCAGGCATTCTAGTGAGGGAAGAAAAACCATGAACAAGCATAAGTATCTGATAAAGGGTGCTGGAATTAAAATGCCTACTCTGATCTATTAGCAGTAGTGAACTCAGGTTTAAACTGACATTCACACTCATGAGACACCAAACACTGCACCCAGTATTTGTGTTCTGCTTAACTGCACTTTGCAGATACTGTGGATTTTTACAAATTGAAGGTTTGTGGCAACACTGTGTTGATCAAGTCTATAGGTACCAACTTTTCCAACAGCTCAGATGATCATTAGCACTTTTTAGCAATAAAGTATTTTTAATTAGGTATGTACACTGTTTACTTAAAAGTGATGTATTGCACACTTAATAGTCTACAGTATTGTTTTAGTCAGCTTTTTCATGGCTGGGATCAAAAGAATTGACAAGAATGATTTTAAGAAAAGTTTATTTGGGGCTCATAGATTCAAAGGTGTTAGTCCAGACAGCCAACTCCATAGTTCTGGGCTCAAAGTAAGGCAGAACATCAGGACAGAAAGGTGTGGAGGAGGAAAGCAGCTTGGGACATTGCAATCAGGAAACAGAGAGTGTTTCACTCACCAGTGACCTATCTTCTCCAGGCACACAGTACCCACCTATAGTTACCGCCCAGTTAATCCATTCAAGTACATTAATGCACTGATGAGATTAAGGCTCTCATCATCCAATCATTTCACCTCTAAAATTTCTTGCATTGTCTTAAACAAGAGCTTTGGGGGAACACCTCATATTTCAACCATAGCAAGGACAGTAAAAACATAACTTTTATATGAACTGGGAAATGTAAAAAAATGCAAAATGACTCACTTTATTGTCATATTTGCTTTATTGCAGGGGTCTGGAACTGACCCACACTATCGCCTGTCTTGACTGCACTAAGAAAGCACTCAAGACAAGCAAAAACCAGCATGTACACTACCAGCAGAACAGATGTTTCATGACTTCCAGTCCATCTCTAATGTCCACTAACCACTGCATGCTGGAGATGTGGGTGGCAATGACAGATATCCTTAGGTATGCAGGACCACCCCTTTGGCTTATATCTTGCTAGTTACGTAGACCTTCTGGGGCATGTGATGAGCTTTCTTTCATTTTCCATAGTGGCTATCCCCTATGAGTACCAGTCTCAACAATAAAGTACATATTGGTGCTTGCTTTGCTACCAAGCTGGATTCTCCTGGATGGAAAGCTTTACTGTATAAATTTCTGGAATTCTTGTTGCAAGCAGGATTATAGGAAGGATCAAATCCCTAGGCATCCCTGAATCTAAAAAGGCCATAGAGCTAGCCTTTACCCCTTTACTTCTAGAGACTACAGTATGTGTGGAAATATCGTGAAATTTTTAATAGAGTGATTGGTGGGTCTCAATGAGAAGCAATATTTTACCAGACTGGAAAGGGCTAGAGAGGTGATCCACACAGATACTTGTGGGAGCAGTACTGCAGACAGAGAGAAAAGCTGTTGCCAGGGTCCATAAAGTCTATTTAAGGAATGGTCTGTATCTACAAGACAGCAAGAGTAAACCATGGAGCAGAAGATGATGATGTCAGAGGGAGAATGGGGAGGTCAGATGGTATTGCAGATCATTAATCAGACTTCAATTTCTACTACAAATGAAACAGCTTTCTTTGCAGGATTTTGAGCAGAGGAAGGATATGAAGATTTCAAAATAAAATATAAAATAAGACCATTCTTATTGTTACAGTAAAACTATACTTCAGGATAAAAACAGGTAGAAAAAGAAGAGATACTAGTTAAGAGTCATCGTGATAATCCAATCAAGAAAAAGCTGTTGCAATATATTGAGTTGAAATGGTGAGATTCCGACATTTTCTGCAGGCTGAGCCAGGAGGGTTTCCTGACTGCTGGGGAGTGATTTGAGAGAAAGAGTCAAAGACAACTTCAAGAATTTGGGTATGCACATCTATAATCCCAGCGGCTCGGGAGGCTGAGGAAGGAGTATCACGAGTTCGAAGTCAGCCTCAGGAACAGTGAGGCACTAAGCAACTCAGTAAGACCCTATGTCTAAATATAAGTGCAAAATAGGGCTGGGGATGTGGTTCAGTGGTTGAGTGCCCCTGAGTTTAATCCCCACTACCAAAAAAAAAAAAAAAAAAAAAAGAATTTGGGTACAAACAGCTGAAAGGTCAGTGTTGTCACCACCTGAAATGGGGAAGGCTGGGTGAAAAAGATTTGTGGAATAGGTCAGAAGTTTTGAGTACATAAGTTTCTAAATGTCTTTAAGTCATTCCATTGATGATACCAGATCAGGACATTTGAATCTGGATTTACGAAGAAAGTTTCGACTGGAGACATAAATATGATTGCCTTTGATGTATAAATGGGATTTTTAAGCAAAAGAGTAGATGAGATCACTAGGGGAATGACTCTAAGAAAAATAACAAAGCATTTCACAGTGCTTCAACCGTCAGAGGCTGGCAGAAGTGTCAAAACCCATAAAGGAATGGGAGGGAAGTTATTGGATTTAACAAGATAGAGGTTACAGGTGACAAACAAGAACGTTTTTATTAAAGCAGTATGAGAAAAGGCCAGTATGAAGTGAAGTGAGTTTAAAGTTGAGAGGGGTTGGGGTTGTGATTCAGTGGTACAGCACTTGCCTAGCATGTGTGAGGCACTGAGTTCGAGTCTCAGCACCACATATAAATAAATGAATAAAATAAAGGTCTATCAATATTTAAAAAATATTTTTTAAAAAAGAGAGATGAGAAAACAGTAACCAGAAACAGTGAGCATAGACAGCTCTTTTGAAGTTTCCTTCAAGGGAGAGCAAATGGGGTTGTAGCTGGCAAGGAAGTAGGATGAGGAGTTTTATTTGTGTGATGGTAGAAATACAAGATGTCTCTATGCCTCTGGGGATGATCTAGCAGGAGAGCGACTGTGATGCAGGTCAGAAGAGAGGGAATTGCTGGAGCATGTCCTTGAGTACACAGGGGGTGAGATCAAGTTCTCAAAGTGGAGCACCTGGCTTAAGTACAAGTACAGTGCATCAGTACTCTGTGGCAGGACACTGGAATGCAAGTGCACATACTAGACTTTTGGTTTGTTTGAAACAATATAGTGAATAAAGCTAAAATTTTTGAACATGTGCTATGTATCAAGCATCCTGCACATCTAATAACAAAATTTAACTTTTATATATACTAATTTTAAAGATGAGGAAATTGAGGAACAAAGAGATTTGGCAATTTCTGTATGGGGAAATCAAGATATAAACTCAGGGCTGTCCTTTTAACCATCCCAGACTGCCGCAGCACTCCCAGAAATTTGTTAGATCATTTGTGAAAACTTTAATGGCATATCTCTAGAGCTTTAATAATCTTGCAAATACCAAGCATATGGAGGCAAGTTTGTTCCATATTCTATGCACAGATGAATACTCTACATTACCCAGATGATCATATTTTGTAGTATATGTCCTTTGATAGTTTCTTAAAATATATTAACACAGATTTGTTATAATAATTGCAAAGTAATTTCACCTGGACAGCCTCAATTTTTTTGGTGTCAGTGAAATACAAACAACCATAAAGATAGGATGTTGTCGTTTTATTGGAACATACTTGGTCAGGGCTAAAATCAAATCTACCCTAACTTCATAATTGTCTAATATCCATGAAAAATTGGTAGTTATTGAAATACTCTATTTTAAAGCCATTATAAATAAACTCCTGTTGTAATTTTATTTTGCATACACTTTGCTACGACTAAGGAATACCATTAAGGAATATTCTTCTTTTGTAAAATTCACAGTTCATTCTAGCACAGCTAAACATTAGGACAGAGGAGAAATCAAGTTAGAAACACTGAAGATTCTGCAGAGCAGTAGTGAAACTTCCATTGGTGTCTTCAGGACTGGGTTTACTTCTTTATATGGAAGTTTCAGTATTAATTATCCTATACAGAAAGCTTTATAATATATAGCCTACACGTCCCTGATCTCTTAAACAGTGGGTAGGAATATTAAACTCTGCTTTCCTTTGCTGATATGCATTCATCAAATAAAGGGCAGAGTGGTAAAGCATCACAGTTGTGTCATTGTGACTGTTCTCCTCCAAGTTTAGTTGTTCCAAATTACTGTACTTGTTTGAATGACTGTTTTTAAAATTTTATTTTGGATTTTGTTTGTTTCTTAGTTTTCCTGTTTCCCCCAGACTGTCAGGTCATTACTTGTAGCATATTCTTACTGCTGGCATGCCTATTTCGAGCCTCCTGTAGGCTTTCTTGATGACAAAAACACATGGCCCAATCATTATTGGTTATTTTTTCTGTGGGGGGCGGGGCAGCAGGGAACAGTGTAATGGCCCTAGAGATGCCCAGGTTTGACTCTGCTAACTTGTGAATATACATATAGTCTTACATGAAAATATGCACTTTGCAGATGTGATGATGTTAAGGAACTAGAGATGGGGACATTATTCTGGATTCTGGGAACCCAATCTTTTCACCTGGGTACTTAAAAGTGGAGAAACTTGCCTGTCTGTAATCAGAGATGTACAATAGAAGGGTCAGGAAACAGAACATGAGAACTTGACTCATCACTGAAGGCACTGAAAACAGAGGAAAGCTGCCAGGAGTCAAGGAATGCAGGTGGCTTCTAGAAGCTGGAAAAGGGAAGGAGACACATTCTCCCCTGGAGTCTCTGAAAAGAGACGTGGTCCCACTGACTCCTTGGGTTTAGCCTAGTAAGTCCCAGTGTGGACTTCTGATCTCCAAAACTGCAATATAATACATTTGTGATGTTTTAAGTCATTGAATTTGTGGTAATTGTTACAATAGCAATAGAAGAATAAAAAGGAGACCTCAATGAACACACTTTCTGAATGAATGAATAAGTGAAGGGCAGAGTGTAGTGATGTACAATCTATTCCGGGTGAAGAAAGTGAGCTGCCCTCCCAGAATTCTGTGCCCCTAACTCTCTATTTTTAGCAAAGAAGCCCAGCTTTTGTTCTGTTTTATTTGTTCATGCCTCCAAGTAAGATTTTGTTTGAACAAAGGTTTCCAAGGGCAAGGGGAGAACAAAACTCCACACACATGCTTTTGGAAACCATGGGCAGAACATGGATTTGAAAGCCTCTGAGCTCTTACCGTGTGACCTCGAACAATCAGTTCATCCCCCTGAGTATCCATTTATCAGCCCACAAAAGAGAGTAAGAAATTCTCGCTTCACCCATCTCGTGACCTTCGGGTGGGAATCAAATGAAAAACTATTAGAATCAGAGGGGCTATGCAATGATTCGTTGTGTGGTTTATGGACTTTGGATTCACTAGGAAACCAGGGAGAAAAGGACTTCAGAAATGCTTGAATAAAGCAGTCTGACAAAGGGTTTTATAGAGTAAATCCTCCACACAAAGAATATGTACCACCTTTATTTTTTAATTTATTTTTCTAAATTGGCAGATTAGTTTACATGTACCATGTACAACATATCGTTTTAAAGCATTGTATTTTGTGGAAGGAAAGCATGACGCTCAGTCACACCAATATTTTACACTGATTTTTGGGTTTGGATGCCTTTGTCAATTCATTTTGTAGTTTTTAACCATGTTTAGTGTAGCTGCAGTTAATAGACAATAGACTGCCAATCAAGTGAGGTGTGCTAATATATCAACAAAATATTTATCTTTGTTTTCTCTCTCTCTTCCTCTTTCTCCAACTTCTGTAAACTCCACCAAGGGTATGCGGGTGCCTAACTGCGTGGGTGTGCCCACAGACGCATGCACACACCCCAGTGGAGATACAGTGCTGAAGCAAAATGTCCCTTCTTTGTGACTTCTGCTCTAAATTGTATCTTTTCTGTTAGGGTAATCAACTCACTGTTTTTTCTGTAACATTCTCTGTGTCTGCAGATGACATTTTTCTTTGGCTACTTTGTTTTAGCATCGTACAACTGTTCTCTCTAGGTCACACTCGTTGTGTGATAACCTTTCATTTCAAGATAACCTTTCACTGCAGACACATAACTAATCTTATTGATGGCAGTTCTCCACATTTTTTTATTTAGAGGCATGCATCAAAAGTGTCCCCCACATACTCCCCACAAAACAGAAAACTGCAATAATCCATCTATTTCTAATAGTTGCTTTCAAATTACTTGCATGATGAGGGGAAAACACTAATGAGAAATCTGCATGCACTGTTAGTTAGGACTGAATCGTGCAACAGAAACAACCCTGGTAGAGGGAGGTGAAAGTGTCTAAAAGTCATAGTCCATTGAAAGGGACAGATACCAGGTCCTTTGCTAGGAGCAGGTTTTAAAAGTGTCAGATAGGACTAAAGAGAACTTAAAAGAATGAGAAAAGTTACTGGAAGATGAGGTTCAAGGCCTTCAAGACAAAGGCCTTACCTAATTCTCATTTTCGTTGAGAACCAACCTCAGCAGCCTCCAGTGGAATATTTACCCAATCACCAGTCCCTCCTGAACACAGCACTTTCCTTACAGTGAAAAGCCACATGCCAGGAGAAGGAGCTGCCAAGTTCCCCTAAAGCAAACTATTTACTTGATCTGAACATGTTTCATAACACAGAAGTCCCACTATGGACTCCATTACTGGAGAAGAAATGGACATGCATGGGTCTGTGAACATCAGGGGAAAGCAGGTTATCCGAGAAACCAGAACATTCCAATTTGCAAAACTTAAAAAGAGAAAAAAATACTTTTCTATGTATATGAGAAGTAATTTTAAAATATACATCATCAAGGTCCATGAACAAAAAGTCAAAAAGGCAGTGGAGTGGAGCTCATTTTATTTATGCAGAGACCTACAAAGTGGTATTAGAACTGCCCAGAACAAAACAGCAGCTGCTGCCAAAAACAACATTCATCTTCTCTTTAATCTCACATGCCAGCTATGGAAGCAGGCAGTTCCCTTGTATCCCAAGTGTGCTTTGGAAGACAGCCAACTGGCTTAGCTACCTGGAGCCGGCAAAGTAAGTCACCCAGATGCAGGTAAGGTTGTTCATTCTTAAGTTCAGGTCTTCTGAGGTCATATGAACCATATTCTTGAAAAAAACCATAAATACATTTTTTTGTGGTGCTAGGGATTGAATTCAGCACCTCATGCACACTAGGAAAGCACTCTACCACTGAGTCATAACCCCTAGTGCTCTAAATATATTCTTGAAGTAAACCAACAATAGTATTCTAATTTGGTGAATACCAATTATTTAATTATGACTTTTTTCAGATTATTTTATTGTTGAAAAATTAACCATTTAACATTATAAAGAAGCACCTAATCATCCTACAGACACTCAAAAATTTCTTCTGTAACTGTTGAACCGTAATCTCAAAGGGACAAAGGAAACATTTAACTGATTTGTTTGTTTGTTAAACTTTACTGCTATCAGTAAAGCAGATGTTAACAGGATAATCAAGTGAAACTCAAAGCAGCTTAAAGTTCAAATGGATGTGCTCAAATCTTGTAAACATAATTCTTTTACCTCTTTCCATTCTTTTGCGAAGAGGTGAAATTAAAATATGTTCAGCTAGGGATGTGACTCGGTGGTAAAGTGCTTGCCTGGCATGCATAAGGCCCTAGATACAAATCCCCCAGAACCAAAAGGAAGAAAAAAAAAAACTGCATTGAAGTATGGGTGATCACTAAAATAGGTGGTGAATGAAGTCTTATAACAAAAAAACACATCCTAGAAAGGAACTCCTTATAAAGAAAAAAAAAAGGAGAAAAATGTCTTTAATGTAATAAGGAACTTTAAAAATTATAAGATATTTGATCTATGGGAGAAAAATCACCCTATGGTAGTCAGTCCTTATTATATATGTAAATGCTACTTAAAAGGGAATTAGCTCAACATATATTGACTCCTATGGGTCACACATAGGATGAGTGATTGAGAGATGTTACTTCACATAACATTCCCATCAACCAGGTAGGCATTATCACCCCACTCTGCAGGTGAATAGAACAGGAATTTTGAAAGATGAAGTAACTTCCTTACAGCCACTATAAGTGAATCCATGAGTCAGGTTTAAACCAAGACCTACATTATGCTGGAAAGAAAAATGCTAAACCAGTAAGGTATTAAAACTGATTTCATTTACATTTAAGGAACTACTAAATTTTATTTAAATGTCTGTTTTGTGGAAGGCATATAATTCCATTAAACTGAGTCAGTTTCTCACTGAAACCACAATATTAAGTCATTACTAGCTTGAAATAAATAACCAGTGCAAGAAAATCAAGTTACATTAAACTGCACCTTTAAAAAGAATTACACAGGTAGAAGAAGGGGAGAAACCCCCAAATTAAAGTGATAAGTTGTTCCTTTTGATAAAAAAAAAGAGGCCTAATAACATTGTCCTAAAGCCACTTACTCAAAAAACATATGTAGAGTTCTTGATAAGTACATAAGATAAAGACAGAGAAGTCCTGGTGATCAACCTCAGGAAGTTCTGGCTACTGGAGAACACTCTAAGAGAGGAGAGACCCAGGAGGTACAGCTAAACCTGTCCTGGCCTGGGGGGAATGGACTTTCAATTAAACCAGGTGTTCAATATGTGAACAAATTATTTCGAGGGAGAGGTTCAAAGATAGATTTTGGGAGCGGAAACTTCTCAGCCAGGTCAAAAAGAGCTGGCGGAATAGTAGGTGTCCACAGAAGTGAAGGAACAAGAATTCCATGTTTATAACACCACTGGAAAGTAGGTTTCAAGGAATACACCATGATAGTTGTGGCTAGTGGGACATGGCAGAAGCTCCCCAAATTGTGCTCATTGACTTTGATTATCTTGGAGGGATTAAGGTGCCCTTGCAGGATTTAAGCCTGGGGAATGGCAAGACCTGATTCATTTTTGAAAGGTTTATGAAGCATCAAAATAAGAAACTGCAGTTGATGGGGTAGGGAACAAACCAGGAGGCAGGAGGCCAATTAGAAGGTCACTGATGTCATCCAGAGTTGGCAAGACAATTGTCAGTGCAGTGCCAGTTAGAATGGAGACAAAGGGACAAGTTCAAGAGTGGGAAAAAGAATGGGAAGCCCTGTTGACTGACAGAACGTGGATGGGGTGGAAAGGAGACAAATGACTTCCAGGTTATAATTTGGGTGACTAAGTAAAAAGTGGTGTTATTCACTGAGCCAGATAAGCAACTTGAGACAGGGAGGGTCTTCACTCATGAACCAGATGCACAGGAAATAAGAGAATGGGAAGCCAAATGCATGAGGGGCAAATCAGTTGACTGTGGGGTACTGCAACCAATGGAAAACAAGGATCTAAAGGGAGGGGACGATGAATATGCCAGGTAGTGGAAGTCAACACCATAGATCCTGCAGAGCACCTAGTGGAGCTGGCCTTGAAGACATCAGTGTCCACAGAGTGCCTGGATTGATGGAACTGAGATCAGACCCCAGTGGACAGACCACAACAGGGAACCAGTGGGAGGGACCTGCAAAGGGCTGCTGGAATAGTTCACCCCAAATAGGACAAAGAGAATGAGTAATATTTGGAAAGGGATGAAAGTTCACTTCCATCATTAGCTCCAGCTAATGTGGCAAATTCAGCATTTCTCTTTCTTAAACAGTCTAGGCATAGGGGATCACTCACCTGTGATTAATGAGAAGCCAGGTCTCTGTATGAAAAATCCCTCAAAAGGACTTGTTATTTTTAAAAGAAACATTCATGCCATCAGTACCGATTATTTCATTAATAATAATGATAAAAACATAGGCCATTAGCTATTCATAAACACATACCAAAGCAGATCAGGGAACGTCCCCTACATAGTTAACCCATTTCATTTTAGGAAGAAGCTAGGTAAGAGTCAATTCTAATTAATTTCATGATGATGATGATGATGATGATGATGATGATGATAAGTAACAAACTGAAGTAGTTGAGAAAACCAACGGATGTAACTTAAATTTTGAACACAGAATTACATATCTGTTGCTGACCCTTTTTGCTATAAATGTGTATTTTCAAAGAAATAGAGGAACAGTTCCAACACTGGTCAGAGTATGGAAATAAAGTAAAAACTTCGTGACAATTCTGAAATTTACATACCCCTCTCCGGCACTTCATGGACACTGGTTTTCTTTAGATGGCATTGTTTTCATGCCAGTTAGTTTTAAATTTGAAACACCATGATATGCAAAAATCTGAGGATTGTAGCTGTCCAAAAACAGCTAAAGTGCAATTTATACTCTTCCAAATATGCAACTCATTTCCCAAAGTGTGATCTCATGTAAATCAAACGTCTGCAATTCTTCAAAATCTGTAAAATCTTTTGAACTCCAAACAATTCAGTGACAAAAAAACGAGTGCAGGCTCCCGTCTGCCATCTGATTCCAAGTGCCGAATCTGAAAATGAGTGCCTGAACTTCCTAGAACCGCTCATGTTTTGTTTTGTTGGTTTTTTTTTTTTTTTTTTTTCTGCTATGGATGCAATTAAGTGTGCTCAGATATAGTATCACATCAGACTGAAAGTCTGACAAGTATGGTCTCACAGGGCATTTCAATTTCTAAAAAAAAAAAACAATCTGAGGAAGCAACTAAGGCGGCCTCCAACAAATTTGTGGGTTCCCCCATCCCAACTAGATTAAAATAAACTAAATCTTTATATTCTGCTGTAACTGCTTACAAATACCATCAAAACCAATAGGGTTAAAAGCATGAGCTCAAAGAACATGCACAATCTTGATCATTTTCTCCATCACATCAGATGACAAGCCTGATTTGCAAAGGTCATGGAGCTAGCTTTCCAGATTATGCAATGTGTACTGGACACACCAACAGCTTTTTGCTGAACTGAATAAACGTTGAAATGTTCTCCTCTCTCCCTGAAGGTGCCCCAATGGAAATGAGGGGAGTTGCCATCTTGTGTTTAGAGGAAAGCATAATCATTTGGGGTGCTTACTTAAAATGCAGATACCGGTGTGCCACGGGGAGTTCAAATTTCTGAGGGTGCATCTCAGAATTGCATATTTTTAACAAGCACTCCATGAAGCTCTTATGTACTCTCTCTAAAGCCTGAAACATACTATTTTCGGTAGCTCAAGGGAGCCATGTGGTTAGGGGAAAAACAAACAAAAATGTCTAAAAAGGTATGCAAGGTTGCATTTTGTTCAAAGGCCAGCTATTAGATGCTTCTGATTTCAAGTAATTTGATAAAAGAGAAGTTAAGTATAGTGGGTGTGGAGAATACTGTGAACTTGCTCTTTCAAATCCCATTCCATCTCTGTTCCAGCATATATTCCTATACTGTAGTGAATGGAAAGCTAAAAACTCCATTTCTCATTTCAATCCTAGTTTAGGAAGATTGCAGAAGTAAGTGAAGTTCTGCCAATCAGGCAAAACTTTGCAAGGTTTCTAATGGGAAGGGAAATACTTAAGAAGAGAGGCTGCATGCTGGGCTGGCATTTTGCTAGCCTGGATGGTAGTGGGGCATCAAGACTTGCAATCAGCAGCAGTAACAGCTTCCTGCACTGGCTGTAACAACTCTACTGACTGCAGTGGACTTAATTGGGTTCTGAATGCTGGAAGCATTCAGCAAGTTCAGTTTTCTGCTCATGCCTGCAATCCTTCCAAGGGTTGCATATGGCATCCCATACATTCCAATGTACCTTTTTCTTTTTTAAATTAACTAGTGTGAATTGTACTGTTTGCATTTAAGCCAAAAACAAAACTGAGAGAAAAGAACAAAGTTATTAAGCACTTATGTTTCATAAATTTTGGTCTCAGGAATTTTACATTTTACAATTCAAACTGTAAAATAAAGATTGTTTCAAATTTTCAAAAAAAGCAATTTTTTGATTGGCAATCCATAAGAGTTTAAATAGAATTCTACCAAACCAGAGCAAAACATTTACTGTGTTTGACATGCCTTGGACGTGCCCTCTGTAACAGTGCACCTCAACTTCAGGTTCATTGACCTGCCTAGTGTTTCCCTAATACACTTCAATTGCAGATTCATTGATTTTGATGCTTATAACAAAAGAACATCAATAAAGCAAGACTTGGATTCAAATCTTGGTTCTGTCACCTACATTCTTTAACCCTGAACAAATGATATCACTTCTCTGTGTTTCAATCTTCTTGTGGTAATGTAATGTTATGTAAAGTACCCACAAGTGGACTGGCAGATAAAGGTCATTATGTGATTGTTAATGCTAGCTGTTGTTTTACTAGTAGTATTAATCCCTGAAAGGTGGAATCCTAAAAGCTGTACTGACAGTGAAGAACACAATTTTCTTTAGGCTCTGCCTTTCCCATAGATTAAAGATCAGCACAGGAAGGTCATAAAAGAGGTTGTGAAATTGCCCCCTGTGCTTGGATTTAGATCAGCTCTTCCAAAGCAGAGAGGCTCATTTCTACCTGGTGCAAAAGCAAGGCCAAATTGTTTGGGCAATAGGTGAATGCTAACCTAAACAGTAGAGTTTCAAAAGTCAACTTGAGCTTCAGTAATACAACCAAGACAGCTGTAGAAAACCAAGTGTACTCACTCATCCACAGAGAAGTGATAGAATAGACTGGGGAAGGGGCTGGAAAGGCATTCACTCCAGTTACACTGCCCAAAGTTTCATCTCCATTCTGCCTCCACTAGCCTTGTGGCCTTCAGAAGTTATTTCATCTTTCTGTACTTCAGTTTCCTTATCTATAACATGGGCATAATAAAAGAATCTGCTTAACACATTTGTTAAGGATTAAAAGAAATGATGGATGTAAGGAACCTCATGTGTTAACCTAGCAAATGTCTTGTAAGTGTTATGGATAATTTCATTGCTGTCTTTTCAACCATATGTAGAACAAGCACCCCTAATAATGTCATTTCCAAATTTGAAGGATGGTGATTCAAACCAAAAATATGGGCATCATCCTTGATTAATTTTGTTCTCTTATTTCCACATCTGGTCTGTCAAGTCCTGCCATATTTTCTACCAGCAATATAAAGCTCAAAACATTCACTTCTCTCCATTTCATCTTGTACAACTATAGCTTCTGCCAAGCTTCATCACTGAAGGACTATGAGGATCCTGGAAACAGCCTTTATTTATTTACTTATTTATTTTTTTGCTTCTAGGCTTGATAGTTACAATAGTGTGTTCTGCGAATGTAAAACATCACTACCTGCTTGAACTCTCCCTTTCCATTGCACTTACTGTAAAACTTGATCAATGGACCAAGGCCTACAGAACACAGATTGGCCCATCTCCACACCTATCCCTTGCCAAGCCCTCTCTGCACGATGTTCTAGCCATGTTGGCCTCCTTGTGTTCCTGAATCCCCCTAAATACATCGCTGCCTCGAGCCCTTGGTACTCACTGCTGAGAGCAAGTGCTTCTGATCATTCGGAACTCAGCTGGAACATCACCTTCTCAGGGAAACCTTCCCAGGCAACCTGTCTAAGGAGCCACACTTTTCATATATCATATGATATCATAGTTTTATTTTCATCAATGCAATTTTTATTCTCAAAAATTATCTTGACAACCCAACTAGCTTACTAATCATCTCTTTCTCCTGAAAAAAATATAAATGGTATGGAAATGAGGATTGTACTATATTATCCAATATTATTATCTCTCACACCTTGACCCTGTCCTTATTCATGGTATATGCACACTGTGGACTGTATGCACAACTCACTATGACTAAATTTCTACTACAATCAAATTCTCTTTTAAATAGTACAGACCATGGTGGTGGCAATATCTAAATCACTTGTCTTGAGCATAAACTCAAGTATATAAAATGGGGCAAAGAGGAAGTCTGGATAATGTACACTTCAATCCTCAGCAGACGGTATCCATACTTACACAATGGAATTACGACATCCCCAATTAGTTTGCTTATCTGTCTCCTGCACTTAAGTGTAAGCACCATAAAGGCAGGGACTTTCAGTCCCCCTCTGTTTCATCCCTAGTGGTTAGAGCAGTGCTGGGTATGGAGAAGCCCCTTGTAAATATTTTTACAATGAATGAATGAAGAAAGTTAAACAGAAAGGTTTGCTTAAGCAGTTGGGTATAAACCATGGTCAAACTTCTTACTCTTGGGTCCAGTAATTGCCAAATCATAAGAATCAGCTAATCAATTAGCTAAATGGTTCTCAGTTTGAATTTCTAATTTTCTTGCTACCTTTAATACTTCTCTAGGTCCTTGAAAATGGAAAATTCAGATCTAAAACTTGGGGTAGACTATAAGCTCAGTGTAGATCAGGGACAATGTAACTATTTTGCTTATCAATGTATCTCTGGCCTCTAGCACATTGCCTCCTTGATTATAATAAATACTAAATAATTTTTAATGAATAAGCAACCACTTGAAAATGCCTCTCCTGGTAGATGGTGCCAAACTGTGATAAGTTAAAGTGCTGACCTGACAGTAAAGTCCCCAGAGCTCCCTTTCTGAAGGAACTAGATAAGTATAATAAAATGGAGTTATTTTCTTTAATTGGCCCTACAGAGGCATATTTAAAAAGAAAGAAAGAAAGAAAAATCAAAAGACTAAAAATACCCCAAAGGGGTGGATTGTAGACACTGTGTGTGCAAATCTCTGAGAAGTCTACAATTCCGTGCAATTATGAATTTCCCCCGATCACCCCAATGAACTGCAATTGATCAAAATCTCTAAAGCAGCCATTCATAAAAATTATTCACGGTGATTCTGTGTTGGAAATGAACACGTAGAATAAGATTTCACTTAGGATCAGACACATCCAGAAGTGATGACATAGAGTAAGCTTTTAAAAGCTAATCTTATCTCTTGCCAAAGCATTGGTTGACCCTTATCTGTCTGTCATCCCCACTAAAGCCGGCAAAAAAGGGCTTAGAGGACTCAAGCCTTTTATGTCAGCCTGACAGACCCATTCCTACTTCCACTAAACAAAAGCAGCTACTTTTCCTTCAAAGTGACTGGCATGGTGATGGTGCTCTCCTCTTCTGTGACTTGTTTGTAAGAAACAGAAAGCCAGGTGTGGTATGTGTGGGACTATGCATGTGCAGACTCAATGACACCTCACCCCTCTACACCAAATAAAATATACATAGTGGTCTCTCTCTATATATATGTGTAATATATATAAATGTTATATACATATATATACTCATTATTGCATTTTCATGCTTTAAGAAGCACAACTAAGTGGCAAGATTTTTATTCTGATTTTTACATGAGATCTATGAAGTTATGCCTAGTATTCTCTATAAGACTCTCTAAGAGACTAAATTCATTAGTAAAAAGATGTACATCAAAAATTTTAAAAAATGGGAGATGATTTTTTACAATGTATCAGGATAGGAGCACCAGTATTATTAGTTGTTATTTTAAAGGTTTTGAGTTAATCTTGTAAGTAAATGCATTTTGTTGTTCTGAAATTCATCCTCATTGATGGCTTTGGGAAAATTATCCACTAATCTTCCAAGTGCGAATAAATAAAAGAGGAATATGGGCAATGTACTTGAAGGCCTCAAATCCTATTCTAAATAATACTGGGGGAAGGAAGAAATGAACTTTGCCTTCTGGGCGGCAGAGACAGTAAATGGGTAACCATCTCAAGATAATCTTTTGGTCTTCTTTTCAAAGCAGCTGTTTTGCTGAGGAATCAAAAGAGGATGGAGAAATAAATGTAAACAGGACTGTTTGGAAAGCAAAGAGACTGTCTCACCATATGGAAGAGAAAAGAATCTACTTCCTCAGGAAATGAAGAGAGCAGAGCATCCAGCTAAATGAGATTGGAAAGATATGCTTCAGCTGCTATATGTTTAAATTTCCAGATCTGCACAAACCTTTTTACACGTCTCCTTCATCGCTCAATTTTTCTCTTCTCATTTATGGTCCTTTAAGGAGCTTTTGTTTGCAAATTCATGCAGGAGGTACACTTTGTTCATTGTGATACAATTATATGAAACTTGAAAAGTTTACTTGGTTTTAGAAACATTAACTTTCAAGTTCTTTGCTGAAAAGAAGCTTACCTGACTAGAAAGAAATAATAAAGGAAAATAGTTCATATTACAAGGTTGCATAATTTTATCACTTTAGAATTTTGAAAACTTGGCAAAAAAAGAGCATTCCCCAAAACGAACTTTTAAAGTACACAAAATATGGGCAATGTTACTTTAAAGCACTGTATTGGAAAATAGCAGTATTTTTGTCTTGAGTCACTCAGATGGTTTCTTCTTATTATACATGAAATCTGAAAACATCAATCTGGTTAATCCTTCTCCAACTTTCTTCCTCCACACTTAAATAAGTGTCTGATTGTTAAGTAGTGAAATATTATTTTTGCTAAACTTCTTAACTCTGTCTTCAATCCATAAATGTAATTCAAATGGAACCATCTAAAATTTATCACATAGTCATAATTCTGTCCTTCAGCACCTTTGAGACAGAAGTTAGAGGCATCAGTATCCAAAACTGCACAACATCCTGTGCTTGTCTACTGCACTGGCTACCTATTAACCGGCACAATCTATGAAAAGAAAATATTAAAAGGAAGCATCTTAAACATAGTAAGCTGGGGAGGAAGAACCCATTTACTACACTTATAATAATTATATATCAAGAAAAAATTTTATAACATTTTATTTAGGCAAGAGAAGATGATCTAATTAAAAGCAAGCAAGGGATTGGGAACAGATCAGGTTTGATGACTGACACTTGTGAAATGCTGAGAAACTTGCTCAACCTCTCTGAGCCCACATTTGTCTTCCATAATAGAATAATACCACTATCACCCTTGCAGATGGAGAGGGTTAGGGGAAATAAAGTAAGTAATATGTATAGTTCATAGTTCAGGATCTGGCGCATGAAATGAATATTTTAGTCCTAAAATGCTTTCTAGCTAGCAATCCCTCTACATATCTTGGATTAGCAAATTACAATAGGTACTTGCCATGTAAGTTATTGTACTATTTTCTTAAAAAATGACAAGCGACTGCCTCATCTTCTTCTTTAAATTTACTCTCTGCACTATATTCTACCATCCCAAGTGGCCCATTTATCTTTTTTCTCTAAAGAGACTTACGTTTGAACCAGGTATGTACATTTGTGCAAAGTGCTGTCATGTGCAGAGTTGTATCTCCAACTGACTTCAGTGCATAATAGTAATGTTTTCAAGTTCCTCCTCACTCTCCTTGGTGTCTACCTCCTTGGTGTTAACTGTGATCAACAGGCATAAAATCATTAATTGCCAGATCCATGCCTATAATGTTGGTAGGTGGATGCTTTCCCTCAAAGATACATCTGGTATGATTCATTAAACTCAAAATCTTTACCAAGATTTTGCCATGGTATCACTGGCAAGGGATATGTACATAACATAAGTAACAAAGATAATTCAATATAACATGATGAGTGATAGATTTTTTTTTTTTTTAATGCTATAGGAGATCAGGAGTGAGGCTGAGGAAGAAGGGCAAACAGGAAACAAGGAGGGCTTCCTAGAGGAGGAACCATCTGAGCTAGGCAAATGAAGGGCCTGTCAGGTGTCAAGGCCTTAGAGACCAAGTGCAGGGTGGTGGGAATGTCTCTGGATGTAGTTACATGACACTCAGGGAGTGGTGGAGATAAGCAACATCCAAGTCACAGAGTACCTTGTATGGTATGCTGAGAATTTGGACTTTATCCTACAGGTAATGCAAAGTCAGTGGAGAATGTGAGCCAGCATAGTGACATGGCCTGACTTCCCTTCACTCAGGATTGTGTGCACTAGTAAGAATGTTTAGTCATAAAGTATGATGATGAAATGGACATCCTCACAGATACAAAACCACATGCCAATACCAGATACCTGAATTTCAGACATGGATCTCCTGTGCTGTCACCAAGTTCTTTTTTTGATTTTCCTGCCTTATCCCTCAAATGCTAGGACGAAAAAAAATCTTCAGGGAAAGTTATAACACTAAGTTCTTTTGAAATCTAACTCTGCTCCTAAGGAATATGCAAACATAATACATGTCAATGTTTCTTCCCCCATTCTCTTCCTTTGGACCTTAAAAGAATGGACTTATGTTTTTTTCTTTTTCTGTATCTAAAAGAGATTTCACATCTGTTTTGTCTGGGTTGCAATTTTTGTGTTACTCTGAACTGAACCCAAATTTACTTCACACATTTCCGGCTTGGGAAATTAATCACTGAGGTATTGATATGCAAAGATTTAGACAAGAATCCTTTAGAAACAACTTTTGGATTATAGGATGTTAGAAAACAGGAGCTGTTTTCTCTCTTTCACAACTGCTTTGAACAAGTCAGCACTCCATCAAAGGAACATAACAGTTTAATGTTCTGTCAAAGAATGGAATGCTTGTTTACCTGAAGAAATGCACTGATAAAAGTAACTTGCGTCTGTCTTGACTGATACAAAACTTAACTTGAAGATTAACCTGGACAATCAAGCTCTTACATGCTAAACAAAATTACTGACAAGGGGGGATTCAATGGTAGAGCATATGCTTAGCATGCAAGGTCCTCGGTTCCATTCCTAGCAATGAAAACTTAAAAAAAAAATAGTATACAAATTCATAATGGAAACTTTTCCAAACTGTTAATCCTACACACCTATTAAATCAACACTAAAAAATAATAAGACCACAACCTTTGAATGCAAAATGCATTTTACTTGAAAGCAACTAACATTTACTCAGGTTTTTTGCTATCTGTTTTGGTGCCAACCCTTCTCATGCATTTAATCCTCAGAACTACCTTAGGAGTTAGACCCTACTATAAGTCTTATTTTACAGAAGAGAAAATCCAAGGATAAAAATTAAGAGTCTCAAAGTCATACAATTTCAAGAGGTGCCTCCAGATCTGAGTCTTCACAGTTATTAAGGATCATACTATTAGAAGTCGTTTGAGGTTCATATTGGAAGGCATTAACAAACATCAAGGTTTCAGGCATTTGGAAAGTTTAAATTTCTCATCACTCTAGGCTTAGAATGATATGACCCTAGGCCTCTGAACAGAATAGAACAGTCTGTGGAGCCTGCACTTTCCTATTGCCTCGCTTGACTCTTAGGACTTGTAAGGTAGCCAAGACATCCTTAGTTACACACCTCCACACCCCTCACCAATCTCAGGTCACAGTTACACAATCCCATTTCCTATAACTGCCTATAATCTTGATTTGCTTCTTAATGACAATATGTTTTAAATTCTTATGGCATCCTACAAATGGAATAAATGGACACCAGAATTGACAGGCTAATGCATACTGATCTATTTGCTGGCATAAACCTTTCCCTAAAGATCAGAGATCCCACTTACTGAGCATCACTTCTGGGTCAGGCAATTTCGCTATATTATCTCATTTAATCTTTGCATTCTCCAAACTATGTACTATTACCCTTATTGCCCTGATAAAATGGAGAATATTAAGGCCTAGAGAAAGAAAGTAGATAACATAACTATGATCTTGGTGAACAACAGCTTTAGGATTTAAGTCTCATTTTATCTTATTCCAAAACCCATGTTCCTTCTAGTCTACATGAGGACAATGAGTCAAATACTCTGCACAGATATAATTTAGTAGTTAATGGTATGAGAGGAAAACATGGATTGAATCTGAAAAATACTTCTTATGATTGCACAATTCTGTGAGTGCCTGTCAAAAACTATGCGCACAACATATCATTTCTAGGGTTAAAAAAGGAAAGAAGGGATTAAACTGAACAAGGGAGAGAAAGAGAAAAGCTGCAAAGTATTATTTCTCCATTTTATAGAAGGTTAAGAAAAGGTTAAGCAAAGTTAAATAAATTGCCTAAGATCCCACTGCAAACTGGAGTCAGGAGCCAGAGATAAAACCTAGGTGTTCCTCTCACCCCCAGTACTGGGGATTGAACTCTAGGCCTTACACATAGGAGGCATGTGTTCTACCATTGAACTCCAACCCCAAGCCCTAACCTAGGTGCATCTGACACAAAAGCAATGCTCTTTCCCTTCTTCTGGACAATTGGCTGTATATCTTTGGATCCTCCCAGATAGAAAAATGTAGGGAATCACTAACTGAATCAAAATGGAAAGGATTTATGTCCTGTCTCCCCTATTCCAGGCATGGCACTGAATTTAGGAATGCAGTCTCCAGATGCAGACTTCCTAGTTCATGAGCCAGCACCACCATGGATTAACTCTGTGACCTTGGACACAGGACAGAAAGAAGTGATTTTGCTCTAAGTAAACTCTCCTGAGATTATAATGCTAAACATTTTAGGTATTTTTACAGCTTTTACTAAAGAAATGAAAACAATTAAAGTACTCCAGACTAAAATTAATCAGAGCTCTGAGTTATTTGGATTAATTGCTCCTACTTTTCCTTTCACTCTGGCAGTGACGACTTTGCATTTAATGTCATTTCTCTTAAAAAGCAGTCCTCACTACTGATGGGCTTTATACTCCCATTTGTCATGTTAGTAACAACCTAAAATATTTATTTAGTACATCCTTTGTGTCAGGCACTGGACTAAGTGATTTTTATGGATTGCTTCATTTAGCAACCACATAGGGGAAATCACGTATGAGAAATGTACAATTCTTCCCTGTTTGGCAGATAGGGAAACTGAGGCTCAAATGTTTGCCTGCTTAGCCATCCAAAGAAGAGGATCAGTCTGCCTCTGGTTAACTGAGCGTCTGTTCACCTTGCCCTGAATTGCTGATGAGTCAGTTGCAAGGGAATGTTTTGCTAAGGGTGCTCCAACAGTCATTTGTTTAAAAAAACCTAAATTTTAATGTAGAAGATAATCTTGCACTATGAATTCAGTTGACCTGACAAGGAATTACAAAGCAAAGACTGGGAGACATAAATGACCGGTAAATTTAAATCCCAGACATAATCAAAGACATTATTAAGTAGTTTTCAAAAAAGAGTATACAAATAGGGTCAGAAAAAAATGATTAAAAAAATCTCTGATGCAGCTTTCTTTTTCTAAGAAAAGTTATTTCGAAACTCAATTCTTAAATAATTTAGGGCTAGAGATGTAGCTCAGTGGAAGAGCAATTTCCTAGCAAGTGAGAGACTCAGGGTCCAATCCCCCAAACTGCAAAAAAATAAAAACAACAAAATTTCATATCAGCCCTCTGCCAACAAAGTACCACTTTATTTGAAAGATACCAAGGTTTTGGCAGCATTTCTTAATTCCATCAAGAAAAATGGCATTTTTTCAGTTCACAACAGTCAAATGAATCTGGGATGAAGCTTCTATTTGAAGGCTCAGGAGACTGGACTGGGAGGGGCTGCTGATGCAGGTCAGGCTCCCTGCCTTGCAGGAGTAATGCTCTTCTACAACCACTTATGCTTCCAGGCTGCACTGAAGTGTTGAGATCTAAAGTTACCTGTCACTCAACTGGAAGTCTAAGCTTTACCTGCTTTCAGGTTTCCCGGTATATGAGTAAAACCCATGATCAACTCCAAACACAAATTAAAAAAAAAAAAAAAAAATGTAGTTCAAATAGTTCAAGCCTTACAGGTTGTCTTATTCAGTTTTCCACCACTGTGACAAAATACCTGGGATGATCAACTTAGAAGGAGCAAAAGGTTACTTTGGAACATGATTTACAAGGTTGCAGTCCATGGTCATTTGGTCCCATTGCTTTGAGCCTGCAGTGCACAGTATATCATGGCTAGAGTGTGATAGTGACACTTTTCCACGTCATAGAAGCCAGGCAGCAAAAAGAAAAAAGGAGAGAGGCCAGGGTCCCAATATCTCCATTTGAGAGCATGCTCCTAGTGATCTAACTTCTTTCCTAAAGGTTCCACCACCTCCCAATGGTACCACGGGTTGGGACCAAGCTCTCAACACATGGGTCTTCAGGGGACATTTCAGATCCCAAATACAGCACAAGTTGTATCTGTATGCAAGTGTCTAAAAGTGGATGCACTGAACTGCAGTGATCAAGAGGAATCTAGACTTTGGAATTAAACAAGCCAGGCTTTACAACCAAGCTCTGCTACTTGCTTGCATGCTTTTCCTTTTAATCTTGGGCAAATTTTCCTAATATCTCTGAACTTCAGTTTCCCTATTTGTTTAAAAGAGAGAGGGAAGAAAGAAAAAGGAGGAATCTTGTCATTATAGTATGTACTTCATGACATTTTTGCTAGAATCAAATGAGATCAAGTTGTGCAGTTTGTGGTATAGTTCCCCATCATGGTAAATAATCAATGGACACTCAATAACTAGACTTATTATTTCCTTATTCAATAAGCTGCCTTCTTCTTTTTCCCTTTTTCCATGGTACTGGTACTGTTTGACTTATGCTCGCAAGTCAAACACTCTACAAGCTGAGTTATATCCCCAGCCCTTACTCTTTTACTTCTTAAATAGCTAGTTCTTTGGCCCATATTGTATAATTGTTCTCTTTCACAGAAAGAGGAGAAAGATAAAGGAAGTAAATTTGGGGTTGACATTTTTAATTTACTAAGATTATTTAGGAGAGTTAAAGAAGGTAGATGATGTACAAATTGATGAGTTAAGCTATCAGTCTTAAAGGATCATTTTAATTCATTTATGCATGTAAACCTTATAGCCAAAGCCAGGAATTACTAACAGTGAATTGACTACTTATAGCATAGGAGTGCTATTAAAATGTTCTGGGATTTGGTATTCAGGCAGAGAAGGAAGTGATTAGCTATCATGTGCCAGTTGCTGTGATATTAGACAGTGTATCTCATCTAATCACCACCAGCACTGTCACTAGGTACTTCTGTACCCATTTTAAAGATTGGGAAAATGAAGGTCAGAGAGAAAAATAATTACTGAGGGTCATGTAGAGCTTGTAAGTGGCATAATCTACACTATCTTTCACCTGTCACTCTAACACTTTCTCTTCACCTACATCATCTCTAGTTTCACTTTGTAATAAATAAATTGCATGTTCACTGAAAATGACAGATGTAAATGGTAAAAGAAGTAGCCTCTCCAATCAACTGAACACATTGGTATAGATAATATACTAGTATGTTGTTAAGGTTTTGCTGTTAAAAAAAGGGAAGATTAAGTTTTTGGGGAAAAAAAAGTATCAGCCGCTAAAGACCTGAATCAAGCATGCATTTGTTCAATAACACGTTCCACGTGTATTTACTGAGCATCTAGGATGAGTTACTTCGCTAGGCAATGGCAATCATGAAAGTTTTATTGTCCAGATTCTAATACAGGTAGCTGTTGTTACTATCTGATTTGCATTCGGTTTTAATTTATTGTTCTTGCAAACAGAGTGTATATCTCTGAAGTACTGAATAAGCCAGGCTGATGCACTGCAGCTGTACCAGCCCAGTCTCTTGAGTGACAACCAAAGTTGTCAGGGACAAGTCCTTTTCTTGGTTTCCTCATCTATGAAATGGGATTTAAAAAAATAATACCTACCTCTCAAGAGAAAAATTCAATGAATTAATTAATCTAGAAGTGTTTTCAACCAAGTGCCATTTTGGCAAGATCTCCTGTCAGGATGGTTTAATTTTATAAAACAATGGTTGAAATTATTTAAAATACCTACACATTTAAATGTCAAATGCTTCACATATGTAACAGTAAATTCGTTCCTTCAAGCTGAATCAATTATACGTGACATTTGTACAGAAGTGTAACCAACCAATGGTCAAATCAGCTTTTGATTTAAAAAGTCTATCTAACTATTTAAAATTTTAAGAAGTAAATAAACATAAAACAGCCAAGCTCTTAGAACACATTCTTGTTGGGTGCATTAGATAAAAAACTTGCTATTATGTCTATAGTGAAATATAAGTATACAGGAAATAAAACAACCAAGCTTAATAAATACTCAAATGCAAAAGAAAGAAGAAAGGAAGGAAGGAAGGAAGGAAGGAAGGAAGGAAGGAAGGAAGGAAGGAAGGAAAAGAAAGACCCAATGTTCAAACAGAAAAGAGTTCCACTGTTTTCTAAATATTGCTAAGGCATAGAATACTATGGCTTTGGTGCATTCATTGCAAACAAGTGTACTAAAGTTTGAAAAACACGTTCGTTTCCTGAGCAGGAGTTAAAACTCTTTTAAAACAACAACAACACAATATAAGTTGTTACAAAAATAAGGGAAGAAGTATATATACATTATTTTGTAGTTGTGTCCTATTCTACATAGAATTAATTTTATCCAAATATTTGAAACACTGTGCTAATTGCCTCTTTGATTATTCACAAGTGTTCCCTCACTCCTTTATCATTCCTGCATTTCAATTCCCTGTCAGGACCACCTGGAAGCAGAAAGTAGCAGTCATTCCCCTGCATGGTGATAATTTATCTTTCCAACAAACAGCAGAAAGACTTATATGTTAGGGTCACTCCTCTGTCTAAGAAAACACACCAGCGATCTCTGGGTAGGCCCAGCAGATACAGAAGCTTTCTAAAACCACCTGAGACCCAAGCCAAAGCAATCACTGAGGTCTTAGCTGGTCATCATTGAAAATGGAAAGACCTAATGTGTTTACTATTTTGGAAGTGTTAAATTGTGGATTTAGATTTAGAAAGAAGCATAAATAATGTCTCTACGTTTGATGAGTGTGGTTTGTTTTGTAATCCTTGGGTTTTCTAGATGGTGTTATAAACTATTTTATATGAAAAATCTCTGTGCTCCCTTCCCCCAGCTCTTCCACCTAATGTTCTGCACTGAATATACATTTTAACAGGCTGTACATCCACATGGACAGCACATCCCAGGAGCATGTCGAGGCCCTTTATAACAAAGCACACTCTCCCTGTAGCTCTAAGGCAGTTGTTTGGGAAGTCTTGGAGAAAGGAACCCCCAGGACACAGCAGTACTTAGCTCAGCATGGTAGGTAGAGTCCCATGATGTTTCTTCACAATAGTCAAACACTATTCAGTGGTGATTATTAGAGGCAACCTAGTTCATTACCACTGGAACACATACATTTAGAGGAAACAGGCCAATAAGGAGATGCAGTTCAACCCTGGAGTTTAGGAGAGACCCAGATATGGCAAGGTCATTTGCTTCAAGGACTTTATGCAAAGGTGAAAAACAGGCAGAAGTTCTAAGCACCCATGGGGCTTTTGTTCTCAGGATGACTTCTGCCCCTGGAAGGAAACACAGTAATATGTACACAAGACAAATGCATCATCCCCCTCTAGGCTGTGTCTTTCCTTCCAGGTTTGCCCAGGCAAAAAATGAAGCAGTGGAGTTGTCTTTTATGCAAAGGTGACCCAGGGGCATTGGATGGATGGGTTTGCTGTCATCTTTTCACACCCTTTTGTCTGGTCACCCTAAAGAGCAAAGGCATTCTTTGCAAGACAACTGGGGGGCTTTTGATCTGCTGTCTGTGTACTGGGAATACAGAAAAGGCAACCCAATTGCTCCCCTCTCATTATGGCTGTGCTCTAATCTGCCCTCAAGTGCCCTAAGGCCATGGCTAATAGCTACAGGTGAATAGTCAAGTGCTGAATTCCGGCATTCAGATAACCTGTTTTCCTTTTGTTGTTTTTGTTTGTTTGTTTGTTTAATTGACTGGAGTATTGCCTCAAGTTGAAATTTAAGGGGTAGTATACTAGACTCAGCCAGCACTCAAAGCAGAGCATTATCATCAACACCACAGCCCTATTTTCAAAGGAATCTGTGATCTTTTGACTGGAGGAAGGTCCAGCTGGTCTTTGAATATTCTCATGTCAACAAGAAAAAGAGAGCTATGGCTTCTGACTTCTAAGAAAAAACTGCTGTGGACACTGGGCTTGCTCTCAACTAAGGAAAGGATGTGGGTAAAAGATGCTCCAGGATGATACTGGACTCAAGCAAAAGCCAAGGCAAGTGGGGACCTGGCAAAGAATCATGCACAGGCCCCCTCCTCTTTCCATCTCCTGCACTGTCCCCAGCTGCAGTGTCTCCTCTTCACTATCTTCTCAGGATTAACTTTTGGACATAATTCAGAGATATTAAGACTCAGTGACTTGCCCAAGGTCACACACCTGGAAGGCAGAGCCAAATGCAGAGCCATTTCCTCTAATTCTCCCAACTAAAGCTTTTCTAATACCTCATCAGATTCCTCTTTGGTTTGTTCTCTCCATTCCAATTCCATGCACACAGACATTGGAGACTTCAGGGGCAAAAAAGACAGGCAAATGCAGAAAAGCATTGCCTTTTTAACTTATCTCCTTTGACTATCTGATTTTGTCTTAGGATTCTTCCTCACTCACAGAACTTAAAAGACTATAAGAGAGAGAGCAAAGGTCCTCTTCAACCATGGAGTTTGCTAAAATAGGAAAGTATAAATACTGCTTTTGTTATAGAGAAATACCAAGTAGTAGGTGAAATGGCTAAAAGTAGAACAGCCTAAATTCAAATCTCCTTAATTTCTTCCTACAGGCTGATTCATAATCATAAAACAGAGGTAATCATTTATATTTATATTAAGGCAATGGCTACATAAACCTCAGAATTAAAGGAATTTTAAATGCCATCTGGTTCAAACCTTTATTTTACTAGTATTTTAGAAATAGAGAATTTTAGAACTGGAAGGCACTTAGAAATCACCTAGCCCTACTTTCTCATTTTTCAATTGGGCGAACAGATTTGGAGAGGTTCAAATAATTTCTCAGAGTCCCACAACTCACTATCCAGGTTAATAAAAGAACAGTTTCCTAATACTCAAGCCAATGTGGCAGCCTAGAAAAACAGTAAAATGTAGCAAAGGACAAAGACAGCTACATAAAGAACAGCTTTCCTTTAGATGACACACATTGCAATTTTAAAAAAAGAACCATGAGGCCTAATTATAAGAAAATCACCCTCACCCCTTCTTTTTTTTTTCTGGACAGACAGAAATAGATAGGGATAGGATAATGATAATTCTCTCAAACTCCCAGCCCAGTAAATAGTTTTTAGTGTGCCCATAATTAAGTGAAAAGGCAAAAACATCTTGCTGCATCTATAAATCAGTAAGGCTACAGTCAATGGTTTCCATGAAACAAAGTCTATACAAAACAGCTCTGAAAGCAGCATATATTATAAAAGTATCTTGGTGTTCTCTCAATTTGTTTTATAAATCGTTCTGACTACACAGGTGACTAAGACCAAAAACAGAGTTCCTGCAGCTGCTCATGATTCATGTACTAGAAAAGAAAGATAAAAGATCCCTACTCAGAGATTTATATCCAAATGCCTTAACCTAATTTACAAAAGGGATCTTTAAGGTAATGGAGAAAAGGGGATGGGGGGAGTCCCAAACTTGGATAATAAGAGAAAAAAAATGTCACTGCATGTTGCCTGGTAAAGACAACAAAGACACCCTGCAGAAATGAATGCATGGCCTCACTCAGAAGATCAAGTGCAAGACCAGGGATAGGAAGCTGACCAAGTTTCTCTAGTCTAAAATAAAATAAACCCTCAGAATCACACAAGGAAAATTTAGAAAGCAAGAGTGTGACAACAGAGAACTGAATCAGAGACAATATTTCCATTTCTGTTTCTATGTTGTATTCTGATTCTCTCATTCATATTTACTTTTAAAGAAAAACCTTAAAGAACTTCACATGACTCATGTCCATATATCACCTTCGTTTTCACACATTCCTGGTTTGTCATGTGTTAATTACAATTCACAGTCAGATAACAGCTTACAATGGGAGGCACTGAATTGAAGGATCCTTACTTAGGAAAACTTGGTCTCTCCATTGTTGGTTAAACATCTTCTACTTGCAATGGCCAGTTTTTCTTCTGGCCTGTAAAAGTTCATAGGCAGGCTAACTTGTCTTATCAGACAGCACAATTTCAGACTGGAACTACAGTAAGCCACCGTGCTTTGATAGAGACATATATAAAATCTCCTTTAGTCTGTACAGCTACCATCTGAGACAAATATTGTTAACTATTTTATAATCAAACAGATTACAAAACGGAAATCCCAAGAAGCTTAACCATTTGCCTAAGGTCATCCCTCTCACAAGTGGTAAAACAGAAATTGGAATCCAAGCCCTCAGAGGCTGAAGCCTAGAATGCTCCCACAGACTATATCTGAGGTGCTCCAGATAGGGGAAGACAAGGGGGCTCATACAGTAGGATTCCCAGCCCAAACAAGAAACCTCCAAAACTCAGACCACATATCTGGGCAGGGAATTTTTTTAAATATCATTAAAGGTATGGTACAATTCTTATCATCTATCATCACAGACAAAATGTGACTCACAATTTGCTACCTTCAAATCAGTAGTTAAATAAAATTTAGCAATTTTAATTGGTTTGGCACAAAACTTCAGATTTCCATATGGTTATTTTCCCTGTTTTATGTTAAATGTAATAGACTTAGCACTTGAGTTTTAAACTCTTGGCAGAATGTGTCAATTAAAAACTACATAAATTAGGATTATTCAAAGCACACATTCCAAATTGAATGATCATAAGAACAAGATGTAAAAATGCTCTTTTCATAAATTTTTTTTCTATAAAATAAACGTGCACTGTCAAACTTCATGGCAAACTTCATACAGACAAAAATTAAAAAATAAATAAAAATTAAAAAGAAAGAAAAAAGGAAAGAAAGAAAAAGGATTTTTTTTCTAGTGAAAGCTAACATATTTGCCTCTTTCCTGCAAGCTTTAGTTTTCCTAAAATGGCTTTTTTTATACCATTTGCAAGACAAATTTTTCCTATCTCAGTATTACTAAAACTGACAGCAGTCAGGACAACTCTCAAAACCTGTAAAGAAACTAAAATGCAAGCATAACATCAATAAACGTGGCACTGAGCACATTAAACTGACAGCACTTTTAACCAGATTTTCACTGGCATTGTGAAATATGGCTTCCCGATTGTTACTTAATATATCAGACTGCAATGTTTAAGAAAATGGTTATACATTGATAGAGATGCTCTTTCTTAGCCAGAGCCACAATTTCCTTTAAGAAGTGTAAAATTGCACATTATGGATAAAATACAAGCATACAAAAATCTGAAAAATGAGAAACACATACATTTCTTCAGACTTATAATTAAATTTATTGTCACTATTACACATGATTATTGACTGTGTAATTATTTTCCAAATATGAAGTCCACCACAGGTGCTAAGTAAATGAAAGAATCATTCATCAAACCCCAAGTGGTCGTTGATGGAATTTTCACACTTATTTAGCTTGACTGAAAGGCCAAAATGCCTGGTGTCCGCATGATTATTAGAGAACTGTGTAATCCAAATTAACATCCAAAAAATATTGCTAAATTATCTTTCTATTTGTTGGTTAAGAGAGAGTTCAGAACCAGTTGGCCTTTAATGGAATACTGCCATGTTTATAAGTGACTATGTAAACAATTGTGTACTAATAGATACAAAGATAACATTAGATTAATGTTAGTGTCTAGTTTCCTTATGCTACTCTTCATCCATGCAGAGATACACAGAAAATTTCTAACTTTTGGATTAGAAAATTTGACATGAAGCAGGATCTAATCCACTCTTTTAATGCTAGGGATTATTTTATTGATTTTGTGCTACCTCCAGTGACCCCTTTTTCAGTGACAGGAATGTACAATTGTTAGAAGTATCCTTAAAGGAAACCTTGAAGGTCATTAGATCCTAAGCAATGAATGCCCTCATTCAACAAGAGCACTGCCCTCTTTTGCCTGCAAGCCCTTTAACATCAGCAAGTCCCCCCAAAGGGCCTGCACTTTAACTTGGTCTGAACAGGTCACATTTCTAAAATACTTAGCTGTCTCAAATGTCTCTGGTCGGCAGCATTGAGTCACTAAAGCCACAGCCACAGTGTTCAGGCTAGATTGACCTCTTTCTAGTTTTCAATGGAATTATTCCATGTAATCCTATTGACAAAGCCATTTAATCAAAGCGAGAAAGGAGATTACAGAGCTCACATTTGTTTTGCAAAGCAAGGGTGCAAGGATCATCCATCCTTCGGACTCTCAAAGTGACTTGATAGTGCATCGCCTGGCTTTGGAGTGTTGGACATTAACCTGATCTGTCTCCTGTTTTCTTGTTTAAATAGGAAGGTTTGGCTCTTCCTGAACTAGAAGCTAGCTGCTTCTCCACCCAGATCTCACCACTACCATTCATGCCAGCAGATGTTACTATAAAAAGCAATAAAAGCAATAGGTTCCCCACCCTTGCTTATTATTCTCTAAAGCAGAAAACATGAACACATCTAGAAATTACAATAGAACTTTTCCCTGTTGCAAGAATCCTTAATATTTGCATTTCAGCAGCACGCTATAGTGATTCCAGGTGTGGTGTCCAGTGCAGAGCCTAAAAACTAACCGGCTTGCAAAAGGGGAGACAGCCACTCCACTTCTCTTCCTCGTTTCAGAGACTCTGGGAGAGTGCTCTAGTAACCACCTCTTTTTCACCAGGCAATGTCTCTCCCGCCTTCCCTTTTCCACGCAGGTGAAAGGTTTTATTTTTCCTACTTCTGTCCTAATGTGTACTACTCCAAGACGAGGCATCTCTTTAAAATATGATGCTAAGCGGGTCATTTAATAACGCATTTTCAGCACACTGTTGCCTTCATTCTAAACTAATGATTGGTATAAACCCTTTATTTCCCTTTCCCTCCACCACTTTCATCCCGTTCACACATTTCAGAAATGCAATCTCCGATAGAACCTCTGGGGGGTGAAAGGGCAGCCTTACCCAACCCTCAGCAGATATCAGAACAATTCCGAAAGGAAGAAGTAGAAGAGGTAGGAACCGGCAGTGTTTCAAAGAACTGTGAATGGGGGTACTGTGGCGTCCCTTTCTAAGCGTCCTGGAAGATATGTTTCAAGGCGGGCGGGGAAGACTCTAATTGTACCTCGGGGCAGTGCTTTACCCACACTGTTTTATGTACAAAGCACAATTTAGCAACACTGGATATTATCTCAATAACTATCATTAGATGTGCCCGTTTAAAAAGGAACTTTTTCTCTTTTGTAATGGAAAAAGGTGCATGCACTGCGGAGGCGTTACTTCATCTCTAGTTCTCTGGAGAGCCCACCCAGAGCTGCAAACTAGGCAAATGCCACAAGAAACCAAGTTTCCCCACGCGGCCGGGCAGGTTCCCCGCTCCTGCGAGTGCAGCCGCTTTGGAGCGCGGTGTTGGGTTTACTCCCTCCGCAGCTCCCGCGTCCGCGACTAGACCCGCGCCCACCTGGGACTGCACAAATAAATCTGGGTGCTAGCGAGCGAGGATGGCACGTGGGGAGCTGTTTCATAATCTCCCAGAATCCACGGGAAAACGTCTCCCGTGCAAAGACATGCTTTCCCGTGATAACTGAAACTCCCAGGCCAAAGAGCCGACCCTTCCATATGATGGGAAATGCGGTTTCCGACTGACAGCTCCAAACTTAACTGCTGCGGCTCCAAACTTGACACCGACTCCCTCTCATCACTCCCACTTCTCCGAGCCTCCAGGCTGGGTGGCTCGGGCTCGCACACCACGCCTGCCTCCCCCACACCCTCTTGGCTCACCGGGCAGGCGCAACCCAGCGTGTGCCGGTTGCCCGGTCCCAAGGAGTGCCGGCCTCCTAGGGGCTTTGGGGCGCGATTTTCTTGGAAAGCTTGTGAGCTCCCGGGGGTGCCCTACTCACTTGTGTCTTCTTCATAAGGAAAGGCAGCGCTGCGATCCAGCCCAAGCAGCGGTGTGGCGACTCCGTTTAGCTGTTCTGGGGCTCCAGCATATTGCATGAGCAGCGGCGGCAGATAGTCCGAGCATTGGGCAGCCCGAGCGCAGTGCCCTCTCTACGGCCCGTGCTTCCCGCAGCGCTCCCGGTCCCAGCGCGAGGCGGCGAGTGAAGCCCGGGCCACTGCGCCGCTAGCGCTTTTATATAGATCCCTCCCGCCTGCTCTAGACACGCCTCCTTCCCTTCCGGAGCCCCGGGGAGGCAAGACGCGGGCAAGGGCGAGGCGGAGACCCGGGAGGGCGGCCAGAGTGCGGTGAATGCCCCAGAAGTTGGGCGGGTTAGGCCCAGCGTGCCCCCAGCCCGGGGGCCTGGGCGCGCACCGGCGGGAGGCCGCGAAGGTGCGGGGGCGCTTTGAGAGAAGCTTAGCAACCTGCGGCCGCCGCGCGCAGCAGCGTGCAGGGCGCAGCGAGTCCCAGCTTGGCCTCGGGGCTCCGCCAGTGCTCACCTGGCACCGCCCGAGGACAGACGAAATACCTCCCGGATGGAGAGGGCCAGGAGCTAGGTTTTTCACGCGGAGGCAGTGCGGGAGAGGAGTTCGCTTCACCCCGCCTAGCCTTAGGGAAATTAAAAAAAAAAAAAGTTTAATTAGGATCCATAGTTAGGCCAATGTCTTACCCCCTTGGTTTTTAAAAACAATTACTTTAGTGAATGAATATTTAATATTAAAGGAATTATTGACGCAGGGTTAAAAATTGCTAAGGGAGATGCCATTTTCAGAATGATTTACTGCAGTGTCTTTAGAAACCAAAATTGAAAGAAAAACGGTAGATTATTAAACGTGCAGGTCGTCAACATGGCAAGGGTTTTGAAAGCTCTACTTTTTGTTAGAGAAGTTTTGGGACTCAGAAAGATGATGCAAACAGTAACAATAATAGCTAACACCAGTATGTGATGCGATTTCCTGTGTACCAGGCTAAGAACTTTACATAAATCATCTCATTAAATCTTTCCCACAAACCGATTGTGTAGATTCATCCTTTATTTTAAATTTCCATTTTACAGATGGTGAAACACAGCCTTTGGTCGATTTTCCTAAACAACCTAGTAAATGGCAGAGTACTAATTTAAATCTAGAGCCTTTTCGATCCCAGTGCACACAAAATAAAAATAAATAAATCTAGAGCCTTGACTTTACTGCCTTTTAAGAATACTTAAAGCAAATATCTATTTGATTGTCCAAAAGGTTTCAATATTTATTCTTATAACTGGAGAGCATTTAAAAGCATTTTGTTAGCTTTATAATGACAATGTTAGATATTGACATCAGTGATCTTTTGGAGCAAGCATTATATATGAATTCAGGAGTTAAGTTATTTCAGAAGACAGTAAGATTCCAAATTTGCCTTAATTAGTTCAGTTGCTGTTGTTAAAAATAAATATGCTAGACTTTTAGCCACGAGAGGAAAAGCTAGATAAATTTTGAAGTTCACTATGTTAGTTTCCTATTGCTGTTGTAAAAAATCACTATAAATGAAATAGCTTAAAGCTCACAAATTTAGCATAGAGGTCAAAAGTCCAAAATGGCTCTCATTGGGCTAAAACCAAGCTGCTGGCAAGATTGCATTCCTTTCTGGAGACTATGGGAGAGTTTATTTCCCTGCCTTTCCCAGCTTCTAGAGTCTGTCTGCATTCCTCAGTTCAAAATTGCCTTGTATTCAAAACCAGTAATGCTGAATTGAGTCCTTACCTCAAACCACTCTCACCTTCTTTTCTGTTCCCTATTTCACTTCTAAGGGCTCTTGTGATTACACTGGGCCTACCTGGATAATCCAGGATAATCTCCCCATTTTAAGGTCATTTGTTTAGCAAACTTAATTCTACCTATGGTTTAATTCTCCCTTGACATGGAATTGCCACATAACAGGACATCTTCACAGTTTCCAGGAATAAAGACATGGCTCTCTTGGGGGGGGGGCTATTACTCTACTACACTCAATGATGAACAAGCTCAAGCAGAACAGAAATGGATATGGGTTCAGTACATCATTGTGCATCCCTCACCAATTGCTTCACACTGTGCATCCCTCATCAGTTGCTCGAAGACTTTTCCTCTTCCATAGTTACAAAAACAAGTTTTTGAGAAAAGAATTACAGAAGTTGAAAGTATTAAATAATTGCTTTTATTTTCAATCAGAAAGGTGCTGTAAACCATTTTGAACAAGAATGGAAAGAAGGTGGAAAACAGCAGCAAATATATTAACTAAATGATTTTTTCCTGGTAATACTAATCTTAACAAAACCAGCCCTTTTGTATCATTTTGCTTTACAAGAGTATTCCAAATAGCTGCCTATCTACCAGGCACAAAGGAATTGGGTTCCTGAAACTTACCTTGTTTTGTCTCACGACAAGGGAAATGGTTTTGAGGAAAGTTGGTTCTATTTCAGAGTCTACTGTGGTCTGTAATACCTTGTCTCAAAGATTTAGCAGTGAAACATCCATAACTATAAATATTTCCTGAGATGATTTTAGGTGGTACAAAGATGAACTTGTTTGTTTTATAAAGTGGATATATATTAAAATATCTATTTAAAATGTATTTAGATAGCATAAAAAACATGATTCAAAGTTGATAGTAGCTTAAATTTGTTTATATATATATATAGCCTTTATAAAAAGTTAGTATAAATATATAAAATATCAAATTTGAAATGGTTACTTAATTTGAATAATTGAAATTTATCAAATATTTGTTTCTTAATTAAGATGTTTTTTGGAATTAAATATTTTATTTTCCCCTGTTTTATCAAGATATATTTGACAAATAAAAATATATGTTTTTGCCATGCACAGTGTGATGTCTGATTATACATAGGGAAATTTTAAATAATGATAATTAGCATCTATCACCTGACATACTTATTTGTGGGAATGGGAACACTTAAAATCTACTTCTTAAAGAAGTTTTCAAGTATACATTCCATAAATCTCCAGAACTTATTCATCTGAAGCTTTGTACCATTTAAATAACATATCCCTATTCCCCCTTAGAAGAAAGATTTGGTGTCAATTTAAACTGAATTTAATGTTGTAACATTAAGTAAATAATAAATAGTAGTAAAGGAAGATGAATATGACAAAAATCACGATGATATGAGACTTACTGAAGGCTGGGAAGCATAAATCATACTAATTTTATGAGACTAATAAGAAGGAATGGCTTAATAAGTTGGGCTAGGTAAAGAAAATAGACAGTGGATCTATCAGAAATTCAGTTCAATTACTTTTCATTGGCATGTTCCATTCATCTTACACAATGCACTCACTCTCCTTTCTCCTTCTCTTCATTTACCTCTCAGTTATCTCTATTTTTCCTCCCAGCTGTACCACTCTGAGGCTCTAGCCATATTAATATCACTGCTAACTTGCCCTCCCACAACTCTTGTCTCAGTCCCTTTTCTTTTTCTATAACAAAACAATGGATACTGAGTAATTAATGAAGAATAGAGGTTTATTTAATTTGTCATTCTGGAGGTTGAGCAGTGTTGAGAGGATGGCTCTGCCATCTGTTCGGCATCCAGCGAGGGCCTTCTTGCTGCATTATAACATGGTGGAACGTATCACGCAGTTCAACAGGAAGCATGACAGAGAGCTCACTTTGATAACAAAGTCACTCCCATGATAACTCATTAATCCACAAATGGATACATCCAGTCCTGAGGGCAAAGCACTTATGACCCCCGTAAACATATCACTTCAGCACAGCTGCACTAAAGACCAAGTTTCCAACCATGAATTCCAGGGGACATACTTACATCATAAAATATCTGATATTTTGTTTCCCTTATATTGCTGCTTTACAGTTTTTGTTGCATAATCAGGTTACTTGAAGTTAAGTCAAAGGAATTTAAAGAGGATATCAAAGGGATTAGAAAGAGTTGGTATGCAAATCAAAGATTGTAGATAAATTCATCCAGAGGTTAAAAGTGGGTCAGAAACAACAGACTTTAAAGCTTGCTTTTGAGAGGAGACACAAGCCAGCATTCAGTTCCTTAGCAGAAGAGGACTAGGGAGCTACTTAAAAAGTTAATATGAGGCAGGGTTAAGTCCCTAGGAGATAGGAGACATGGGGATGTTTTCTCCTGGAAGCAGTAGAGTCCTACTATACATTTCAGGCTTTATTGTTTTTGTTGTTGTTAAGAAGAATGTTTAATTTAGTAAATACACCTTCTTAGGTCTTGGGCAGGTGAAACACCTTGTGTTCATTCACTACCTATGGCTCTTCTCTTTTAGGCACAAATTGTTTTCATTATTCTTCTTTTGAAAAAATGTCACCCTAAACTAAACCTAGTATTGTCTGACCAAGACAGATTAGAGGGATGGCATCCATTCCTCATTTTGGATGAATAAGGAAGGGTGAAAAGAAAGGTAAGAATCACTCTTTAATGATGTCACTTCCTCTGCTGATAACTCCATTGTGGTTTGTTATTGCTCTTGGGATAAGGAAGTAAGCACCTTAGCAAAGCTTTAGGGCCTCTAGGATTTGGTCCCTCCCTGCCTCTTCAAAATCAACTCATTGGAAACAAACATCTAACCCAGACATATGGACCATAGTCAAGATTATTTTTCTCTGCCTGAAACACTTTCCTATCACTCTTCTTCCATTTTGAGCACCTCTGTTTTCATTTTGAGAATTTACACTGCATTTTCTGTCTTTCAGGAGGGCCTGTCATTCATCAACTATTTTCTGGTCTCCTCTCATCATCCTATTTGGGTGGGTTTAGACGCAGATCTATTCAATCCACTGATTGGTTAAAGGATGGGACAGTCACTTGTGATGAGCCAATCAGAATTCACTGTGAAACTTAACTATTCTAGTAGAAATGTGAGGGGGAAAAACCATGTTTTTTTTTTTTTTTTAAATTATTAAATGTTTGGCGCTACATCAAATTAAATAACTTAATTGCATTCAAATCAAAGGAGTAAGAAACAGTTACTCAGCAAAACGCCTCTCTGAAACATCCAGCAGCAGGACAGTCAAGGCTTGCTGTACTGCTGTGGCTCAAGGCCTTGCATTGCCAGCCTCACTCCCTAAGGCTGGCTAGAGAAGGGCATGTCCACCCCTTCCACAGCGACTTTCTCGAGCAGTCGATCTCTCATTCATTATTATCCCACTCTTCACCCCTTTTTTAAGTACAGGAAACACACCACAATGTATATATTCATAAGCCAAGAGCGTTTCTGATACAATAGGAACTCTGCAATGAGCCCAACAGAGTCTGCCTCTGTCGTCTTCTTTGGGAAGACAGGATGTCCGTACAAACTTTCTTGGCTTTTCCACTTAAAAAAAAAACAAAAACCAAAAACAAACAAACAAAAAAGAGCTCAACTTTTTACTGTAGCCACTGGATCCACACCTGCTCAAACCATCCCTCCACCATTTTAAACAAGCAGCACAGGAGCACACCTGACCAGCACTGGTCAGCCACTCTGTGGACAGACAATGATCAGTTCTGCATGAAGTTTGTAGACAAAGGCAGACTCTCAGATTCTGTAAAAGATTTAGGAAACAAACCATTTCTTCCTCTACCTCTAAAATAAAATATATTTTATTTTATGTGTGTGCTGAAATACTTACTTGGGAGCTTCTAGGAAGATGGTCCATTGTCAATCCCCTTCTTCACCTGCGTGGGCATTCAAAATTCTTCTCAAGGTCACTTTAGTCTTATATTTTTGTTTTTTAAGCAGTCTTCCTTGCTGTACGAACTTTTATAATGAAGCCTCTTACAGCTAAGACCTTCTCATGCCACCCAGGTAACACTGCCCTGCTATTTTCTGTGGACTTCTCAAACCTTACACAAATGTCCTTCATTAGGAAGTCAGTGTCATTTCTATCCAGACTGCACAGCCTGCTTAACTTCAGTAATTTGAAAGCAGGTGAACACTTTTAGGACCATACCCTGGGTTCACTCCTTCACATCTTGATTCTTGGTGTTGACTGGAGAGTTCCTCCAGGCTGCATGTCCCCTTGCAGGCTGCAAAGAATGCTGAAAGCATGTCTTCTTGCAGCAGACACCTGTCCACCTTGCTGGGGTCTGGACCTGGCTCCCCTGCTGTTGTTTCCTGCTTGTTCCTGAATATGTTCTGGAGAAACTTGTGGATGTCCAACAAGCAGAAGAGCAAGGACAGCATATTGTGGATGGTAGCAGTGGCAGGACCTTAGAGCCACTCAGTCTGGTCAACCCCCAACCCAATGTATCTTAGAGAATGTTCTGGTATATTTCAAAACCACTAATTCGACTTTTCAGATATAACTCCTGCTATTTATTCATTAATCCATTTGTTTGATAAATATTTGAATACCCCCAGATAGTGCTTGTGATTTTTTCTAAAATTAACTTGTTCTAAAACACATATTTCCTCCAAAAACTTTTATTCATAATTGGCTAATAACCAATTTCCTCCAAAACATTATTTTAGCATCATGTTTGATAATTTCTTCCAAAACATGTCATTCATTCCTGTTATCACTGTCCTGCTTCAGAGTTTTATGAATCTCACCTAAATTATTCCCCAGTGGTCTTCTTGTCTTTTGGTTCACTTCAACCTTGCTGCCAAAACTACAGTTGCACACAGAAAAATCTGGCCATACCACCTCACTGCTTATAAATATATTTTTAATCTTGGTACCTAGAGAATAAAGTCAAAGCTCCTCATAATTTTGCCACAGTATTTATAGCTCCCATGCTCATCTATTTTACTATCCACCCCCCCAAATGACTGTATTGGACATCTCAACATTTCCTCTTTGATACCTTTGTTCCTATGCTCACATTGTTCCTTTAGCAAGGACTAGCTTTTCTTCTATTTTCTGCCTGAAATCCCCTTTTCATTATTGAAAGCCCGGTTCAAATATCACTTCCTCTTTGAAGCAGAGTAGTTGCTCATTCCTTACAACCTTCATTAGGTTTACTGTTAATGGGAAAATTAATTTTGTAATACACAAGCCTCCTTTTAGTGAAGGGAAGAAGGATGTTGCTCAAAATGTACTGAGTTTAAAAATAAAATGAGTCCTGGAAATCTGATGAGAACATTCTAAGAACAAGGATATGCAGAAAGGACTTGATAAAAGTTAGCTATGTGTGCATTTTATTTTTTATTAATGAAGTTTAAGATAAGCTGGGCATAGGGGTGCATGCCTCTAGGCAGGAGTATAGCAAACACTCTGTTTCAAAATAAAATAAAATAGTGATAGGGGATAGTGCGTAGAGTGTCAGGCCCTGGGTTCAATTTCTAGTACTCCAAAAATTAAATAAATAAATAATTTGCTTAAAATTTATTTTTGGGTAAAAGAAGTGATCACTTTAACTTATATTTTTTCTTTTCCTATTCCTCAGATACTTCAGAAGTTGTGACATTTTATGAACATGGGTTTTCAAACTGAAAGAGAATTTGGGTTAAAACGTAGTTACACAACTAATCTGCTGATTAAAATATTGAGGTCCCAGGTTGATGGTAGTATGAGGGATAGAATACCTATTTCCACACTTGACTTATGAAAGATGTTTCAGCCAGTCCAGAAGCAGTACTGCCAAAGAAGCAAGATCAAAAAGTAAATATTTTAGCCTTGAAGGTAGTAAAGAGTGTTCTTGTCTTGTTTTGTTGAGGTGGGGTCTCCCTATGTTGCCCAGGCTGGTCTCAACCTCCTCTGCCCAAGTGATCAGTCTCACAAGTAGCTGGGACTAAAAAGGTGCACCACCACACTCAGCTACAAGTGATTTATTCTTAATGAGATGATGATTTTAAGATTATTCAGAGAAAATTTTTAGAGAAGAGGAAAAGGTGAAATTGATTTTCTCAATGACATGTATATGCTGGGAACTTACTTTTCTATATTCTGTATTCTCAGAATGGAGGAGATTTGAATGCATGTATTTTAGATGCTCAAATACCTCATAATGCTAAAACTTTTATATATTTTACCACATGTCCCTCTTCTCCATAACCATTTAAAATATATCATATAAGTGCACATTTTTGCATAATTTTCGACTTTCATATAAGTCTCATAAATTTTATGTGTATTAGATAAATTAATTTCGGTCAATGTTTTTGGCGGTGATGTTATCCTTTTCAGCTATTTGCTTTTAAAAGAGATTTGTGGCTCCAACTGTGGTAATGTTCTTTTTTATATTCTGCTTTTGAAATGTGTGTCCTCTAATGAATCATTTAAATGAGAAGTTTCTAGAGCATGGCTTATTTCCCATTAGACACGTTTGTTCTGTATGACTCTTGAAAAGGCAAAGTTAATAAAGAGTGTACGAGTATAGAAAAATGTACTAATTTGAAAAGTTTTATCACAAGATGTAATGCAACTCCCCTTGTTATCTTTTCCTATAAAAATTATAAACAGGAATGGTGGGGGATATGAAATAGGTCTGTCATTAAAGCAGCTAGGAAACAGATAAGTTTTATTATTGTGGGTTTCTACAGTTGAAATAGTCACTGCAGATACTTTTTTTTTGTAGTGGATGTGCAACTTGCTCATACAAGTAGCAGATTTTTCATGTCTCCCTTCAACGTCATCAGACCACTTATCAAGTTTGGATAAAAGACATTTGTTAACAATGTACCTCATTGTTTGTGTTTTCTCTCAGCTAGAAACTGCCTGTTTGCAATGACCCCATCTTTAGAGGTTATGGGGATCTTGACCAGTTTTCAACCTATTCTCCAGAAGCCTTGAGGGCTTCTGGAATTTAGAGATCCAAACTTTCAGTGGCTGGTAAAGCTCTGACATTGCTGTCATTAGCCACATACACCCCTCACCCTCACTCATCTTCCTTTTCTTTTTTCTGGTTCCATTCTAGGTTGTCACTCCATGTTATGGAGGCTCCGATGGGAATCTCAGATACCAATTTTCTTACTCCGAGAACTACACCCAAGGTGAGACAGTTGTCATGAAGTAACATTGTCATAACCATTGACTTTTTAAATATGTAGTTCTTTTGAATTATAAAGAATGCATGCTTACATTTGAATTAATTATTTCTGTTATCACGGTTTTTGTTTTCCTTAAAATATGCAGTGTGGTATCCTGCTTGTGCTGTTTGAATGAGGCTATTTCCCAGGTATTGTAAGAGTTTAAGAATTTCAGTCTAAAGGTATCTAGCAAGCATTCTAACAGGAAGTTCATGTTCTAGAGGGTACTGATACAAACACTTGTATTATCAAAATCTATATCATCCATATCTAGCTTATCCATGAATGTTGGGACTCCATCATTTGAAATAAGAATGTTTGGTCTTTTTCATAAATAGCATACTATAAGGGAAAATAGGGATTTTGGGGTGGTAAAAATAGTGGCTTATTGATCATCAACATAAGAAGAGAGGTCTCACTGGTAAAATTAAAGCTCTTCAGGATATATGGATTAGCTAAAATTATTTTGGAAACATAAACATGAGAAGGGTATAAGAATTTAAGGAGGCTCAATGATTTTAACAGTGGAAATAATATTTAGCCCTAACAGACAGGTTTCAGATATTGATTAGGGAGAGTTTCTAATGATGTGTTTGACGTGAGCGAATTTTTCATGCAAGAAGTTAATGGTAGCATTTAATCATACCAAGTGCAGAACTTAAGCTTTAAAGAACACTTTGCATGATCCGATTTGGGCGTACTTGTCAATGTATTATTAGTAATGTGTACGTATGTGGCAAAACTTGATTTGTGATTTATTTTCCATGTGATCCAGGGCCACATAACCATGAACATCCTAAGAGATATGCATATAAAGTGGGCTTGAGGTCAGTTCAAAATTGTTTCACTTACCAAGTGCTAAGTAGTCTACATATATTATTTAATATTTGCTGTGTTCTATACAATAATGCTCACAACACTCCTGCTATTCTTTGTTTTATTTTTGATAAATCATTTGTGTGTAGTGTGGTCATTATTTAGAGAAAGAGAAGTAGGATGGTCCAGTCCACCTGTGAGGTAGGTGCAATTACCTTGTTTTACAGATGAGGAAACCGAGCCATATGGTAGTAAATGACCACTCAGGTCACAAAGCTAGGTGTGGCCAATTTGGGATTTGACTTACGTTTCAGTGACTCTAAAAGGACATCCTTTTAAATCATGATGTTTTGCTGTATCCTTTAATAATTTTTTTTGTAGTTAAATAGACACATTCATGGACTAAGAAGTGAATAAAGTATTTCTGATACTGCACTATTTACATTGCAGGGTTTGCTTATGTGGTTGAAAGGTAAAAAAAAAAACGACTTGTCAAATGCTAGGGCATGCTGGGTAGCTATCAGGGCTACAGGATAATTAGACACCTTTCAAAGCAGTATGCTCAGTGTGGAAAATGTCCTTAAGGACTTTGATTCAAATGGCTGATTTCATGACAATGAAGGGCTCCTAAAGCGGAACAAGGTTCTTTTATGTAGAGCAAAGGAAATAGTTAGGCTAGCACTGAGCTTTTGGGGGGCAAACACTGGAAGCGGAAGATTATCTGAGCTGTTTTTTCCCTTAATCCCTGTTATTGGGTTTCTGGTTACCCGACCTTAGTATAGGTTGTACAATATCATCTCTGTAACCTTTGTGTTTGTCGGTTTATCTTGATCAACTATCAGCGCAAAGTGAGAAGCTGCCTTCATCTGGTTTCCAATGGTGCTAACTAGAAAAAGAGAAAGTAAAAAGTTTGCATTGAACAGAAATAAGATATGAAAGCACCTACAGTGAACCTAAAGACAGTATTTGAAGAAGGAAGGATTCCTAGGGAGAAGGTTCACTATAGAACAGCCTGCACCCTAGGACATTGTGAACAAAGAGTATTGGCTTAAAACTTGATTATTTGCAGTGGCACAAAGTTTTTCTATTTGAACTTCACACTAAAGAGTCTTTGTCAGTTCATCCTTATGCCAAAGCTGTCCTCCTAAATCTAATACATCAAAGATCTGGCATTGTTAAGGAAGATAATCCTTGAACTCAGCAACATAAGGAGAGCTGGTGAAAAGCAAAAAAGAAAAGAAAAGAAAAAAGAAGTAATGCTCCACACACCTTCCTCTGTGGAAACAAAATAGAACAGGTTTGACTTTTGGAGACCAATTGGATTAGACAGAAGAACAGAGAAAGGACTTTCTAGCTAGGGAGGGAGGAGAAAGAGAACCAGGAAGTTGTAAAACACAAAATGATTTATTTTACAACTGTTTATTAAATGAAAGAAAGAGGTGCGGTCAGTTCACTTATCTAACCTAGATCCTTTTACACCGTTGTAGTAGAAAGAACATCAGCTTTGCAGTCAGAACACTGGGTTTAAATCCTGGCTCCACCACCTCCTGCCTGGGAACTTTAGAACAGCATCTTTAACCTTTGTGAATCTCAGTTTCTCCATGGGTTTAAGGGAACTCCCAGTACCTTCCTCAGATCAGTGGTGTGATCTGCCGTGTCTGTTACTAGCATTTGGCTTGACTTTGGGCAACTCAAGGTCTAAGCCTCAGAAGCACCATCTGTAATTTGGGAATAATACAGAACATAGGGAAAAAATACACAAGATTGATGCTCTTAGTAATTTCTATTCTCTTATCGAGGTTAATAGTCTCTATCTAGTAGTGGCATTTTATTTTATTTGTGGCACTGGAGTTAAACTCAGGGGCTCTCGACCACTGAGCTACAACTTCAGTCCCCTTTTCAGAAATATTTTTTGTTTGTTTTTTAACCGTTGAGACATGGTCTCCTTAAATTGCCCAGGCTGGCCTTGGCATTGTAATTCTCTTGTCTCAGTTTCTGAGTCACTCAGATTACAGGCAGGTGCCACTGCACCCAGTAAGTAGGGACATTTTAAGGATTAAGTGGCAATGTATTTAAGACCTCTAGTTCTTTGTAGCTGGGAAATAAATGGTGCACAGTAGGCGTGCAATAAATATTAGAACTACATTATTAAATCCCTGTAGGATGTATTGATAGCATTTGCTGACTCAAGAGTTATTTTCTTTTTTTAAATTTTTTTATTTAATTTTGATTCATTGAACACAAATGGAGTACAGCTATTGTTTCTCTGGTTGTACACAAAGTAGAGTCACACCATCTGTGCATTCATACATGTACACAGGGCAATGTTATTTTCATAGAGAAAAACATATGCCAAGTAAACACAACATATAGCAATAATATCTCATATTTGAAATTTTTCCATTTTTCAAAGCATAATCACACCCTCATCAGGAAGGACAAACATACATCATGTACCATATACTTCCCATTTTTCCAGAAAAAGAGGTTGAGATCCAGAGAAATTTAGGATATTTACCAGAGAATATGATTTTAAGCAGGGGAGGCAGGTTGGAATCTAAATCCCTGAATTCTGTCCCCATTGTACAACATTCCTGCTCTTCTATGATTGTAGTCTCTTTCTAGAGATCCTTTGAGTGAGCCTATAAGAACAAGAAATAAGCAATCCAAATGGGCTTTCCTATTATGAATTCATGATGGGCTGATATCCTTGGCTTATTTTTTCAGGCTTTTAAATGCAAAAACAAAAAAGATAAATTTTTCTGTAACATTTAGAGAAGAACAGAGAGAACACAGTTGTGCTAAATTGAAGGGATTCGTGCCACTATCAGCTTTGAGCTTCAAATTGATTTCAGATCGAGAGCTGAAAATTAGCAAATTGTCTTGCTATTTCTCAGAAGTGAAAAAGACTGAAGTTTTTAAGATCACAATTAAATGATTCTACTTTACATATCCAAGGAAAAAATAAATATTTTGGTCAACAAAGTAAATTGAAATTTAAAAAGTATTACATCTTTCTTTGAAGGATGTCTATTTAGAAGAGTAAATGGTTATTGTTAAAAAACATTGGATTAATCATATAAGAATAAGCTTGAATGGACTTTGATTCGTTAATATATTTATTTTTCCCTGGTTAAATATTTCAGTATCTGTTTGTAAATAAGTTCTTGGTAATGTTAAAATACTTTTAGAGAGTGATGGAAATAGAGCATTGAGCAAGGGTAATATACCATTAATCAATTTAGTTCAGTCTAACTTGATTCTGCCCAGAGCACTCACTCAGAGCCTATCCTTGCAAAGTGTGACATGGCCCTGAGGTAACCAGAGTCTCTGCTTATGAGGGATCCAATGTCTGAGCTTTATGGTAAAAAGTGCTTGTAGTTGCTAACTTTTATTGAGCTCTTGCTACTCTGCTAACAGTTTTACACATGTTTTCTTATTTAATCACCTCCTTTAAGTCCTTTGAAGTTAGTATTTTATTAGATCAGTTTATAGATGAAGGAACAGTGGCTTAGATTAAGGAATTTACTCAGGGTCACACAGTTCATAAATGGTTTAATCTATTCTCTTAATAGGTATACCAACAAAAATCAACATGTATATACAAATATCCGAACACAAGTATTTGCAGGTTTTCACAAAAACATTGTATAAATATACTTTACCTTCTTTAATTGAAATAAAGTGTTTGCTATTGTTTCTCCTACCAGTTTATATCTAAATATTGATTATGTTACAGTAGCATTGCCTTTGTGCAGAAAGGGCAATGAAGCCACAATCAGGAGTGCAAAAGATCGTCATGCCTGCTACCTCAACCTCACATGCTTTGACACTGACACCACTGCCTCGTTCTGTTTGTTTTGTTTGGCTTTTTTTAAGAGATAAATTATAACCAAAATGATATTTAAACTTCAAGTAGACTTCATAATAAAACATCCATTCTTAGATCAACTTGTGCTTTTCCTAGGACAGTTATATAATAAGAAATACTTTGAATATACTTAGAACTGTATTTCATAAAGGGATTTCATACACATAAGGCCAGAAGCCTTTTAGGCATGAGCCTATGAGGGGAACAAATGTAGGTAGAAGATTCAGGAAAATAAGACTCTAAAAAGAATAGGCTTGACATCAATTCACTTAGCCTTTAGTATAGAAAATTCTTAACTATAATATTAAGAAGATATTATAAATATATACCTCCATTCATCCACTTACATAGTGGCCTGAGTGACTGAATTAGTTTGCTAAGACTGCCATAAGAAATGCCACAGACTGGGTGACTTAAACAAATTCATTTTTCTCACAGTTTTGGAGGATGACGATTCAAGATCAAAGTGCTGCCAGTTTCTTCTGAATCCTCTCTTCTTCACCTGCCCTCTTGCTGTCTTCTCCCACTGTGCATACACACCTGCTAACTCATAGATTTCCTCATCGTTTAAGGACACCAGTCAGACTGGATAAAACCATCTCTCCAAGGGTCTAATTTAATTTGATTATCTCTATAAGGGCTCCATCTCCAAATACAGTCACATTCTGAACTGCTGAGGTTTAGGGCTTGAACATATGAATTTTAATTTGGGGGTGGGGGGCACAGTTCAATGCACAATGCTGACTTGACCTGCAATGAACTGAGTTCCTCCAGATCCAGAATGTCATGCATATTCTTCAGACTTCTCACTTTAGGTAAATTGACCACAATCTAATTCACTAATATATATTTCTTTTATTTATTAAAAATGACATTCCTTAATCAGCTTTGCAGGACAATACATATACGTACATATCATATACACACAAACATGCAAAGAAACACGTTTGATTATATATGCACATGTACATATACATATGCACATATACTTGGGTGATGAGACAGTTGTGATCATATCACCTTTTATTCACTTATACATTTACAATCAAAAGTATACCCATTTATTGACTGATTAGATATGGCCAAATAACCCTAAATAAGCATTTCCATCAAGCTAAAAACCTGTAATTTTTTTGATGTTTTGTTTTTATGCTGGGGATTGAACCCAAGGGCACTGCACACCATTGAGGCTACATATCCAGCCCTTTTAACTTATTTTGAGACAGGGTCTCACTCAGTTGCCCAGACTGGCAACTTGTGATCTTTTTGCCTCAGTTTCCTGAGTTGTTGAGATTACAGGTGTGCACCCTGGGTCCAGCTAAATGTTTTCTTTTTAAAGTGTATGTGACTAAGTTTCCCTTCTAGATTAACTTATGATTTCATTTATGCATACAATATGATTTTTAGAACCATTTAAATAAATTAACTTATTTCCAGCTGAACCATGAGTTAAAATTGTCATCTCAGTTATATTCAGCAAGAGTCCTACTGCTGTGGATTGTATTTTCCAAAAATGGTCACAAGAATATTTCTAGTCCCACAGACCCTCAGAACTTCCCTGCCAGGTGGTGGAATCTATGTCTCCCTCCTCTCACACATATCCCTTTAAAACTTGAGGAGCCTTTGTAAATGACTGAATGAATAGAATGTAGCACAACTAGTCCTATGGTGCTTCTAAGAAGAGGTCATAGAAGGCCATGTGACTTTTGTCCCTATTATCCCCATTCTGGAACCCTGAGCAACCATGTTGGCAGTCTGTCTAGCATGTTGCAACAATATTGTAGAGACCACATGGAGAGGTGACACAGAGAGAGATGCTCAAGGAACTCCAGCTGGCCCACCTTTTAGTTGTTTTTCTTCTTAGGCCAAGGGCCAGATATATGACAAAAAAGACTATAAAGTGACAAAGCCTCAGTCAATTGCAACCATGTGAAATATGGTCAGCCAGAACCACCCAATGGAGCTGCTCCTGAACTCTTGACCATATAAACCATCTATAAGTGATAAATGGTGGTTTTCTTTAAATGTATGATAGAATCTATCTACTCTCTGCTCCTAGAATTTTCCTTCTGGTAAAGTTAACTCCAAATTCATCTTCTTGATAGATATAGGACAATTCAGGTTATTCTTGTCTTTATGAATAACATTTGAGAGTTTGTAGTTTTTAAAGAATTTTCCCATTTCATTTAAGTTGTAGAATTCATGGAAAAAGTTTTCCACCCATTAGCCTCTCAGTAGTCTATAGATAGTTATAAGATTGGTAGTGTTGTCACTGCTCTCATTTCTGATGTTAGTAATTTGTATCTTCTCTTTTCTTCTTGGTGACTCTGGCTAATAGTTAATCAATTTTATTAATCATTTCAAGGAAACTAGATTTTGATTGTTTTGACTTTATTATTTTCTCTTGTAATTTCCATTCATTTCTGCTCTTCATTATTTATTTATTTTTGCTTGTTTTAAATTAAATTTTTTAAAATTATTTAAGGTGGAAATTTGAGAAATTAATTTGAGATAGTTCTTTTTTTTTAATGTGAGCATTTAATGGTGCAAATTTTTTCCTAAGTGATGTTTTCATTATATCCTATATATTTTAATAAGCTGTTTCCATATTTATTTAATTAAACTTTTTCTATCTTTCTTTGTGACTTCCTTTTCTATACATGAGTTATTTGTGTGTGTTTGACACAATACCTTTATTTTATTTTATTTATTTTTTATGTGGTGCTGAGGATCAAATCCAATGTCTTACACATGCTAGGCAAACACAGTACCACTGAGCTACAAACCCAGCCCCTATACGTGAGTTATTAAGAGGTGTGCATTTGGACCACTAATTTATGGGAGTTTCTATTGCTCTACATCTTTACTAAGAGTTGGTATTATATTTTTCTCTTAGCCATTCTCAAACGTATGTTAGTCAGTCTTTCATTACTGTGACAAAAAACCTGAGATAAACAACTTAAGAGGAGAAAAGATGAAGAACATAAAGTTCTAGAGATTTCAGTCCATGTTCACTTGACCGGGTGGCATTTGGACCTATAGCAAAGTAGAACATCATGGCAGGGAATGTGTGGTGAATGAAAGCTGCTCACCTCATGGTGGTCAGGAAGCACTGAGAGGTAAAAAAGAGGTAGTAGCTGAGAACAAGATATACCCTTCAAAGGCAAGTAAGTTATATACCTCAATAACTTACTTCACCCAACTAGGCTCCCTGTCCTAAAGCTTCCATCACCTCCCAATGGAGCCATCATCTGATTATAGCTTTACCTTATCTAGAAATTTTGTAAACTGATTTATATTCTATAGTCTTTGCATCTCATTTATTTCACTTCACATAATGTTTTCAAGATTGATTTGTTTCATGAATCAATTTTTTAAAATTGTAGAATAGTTGCAAAGGACTGAGTGTGCTCCCTCAAAATGCATATATTGAAATTCTAACCCCAATATGATGGTATTAGGAGGGGAAAACATTGTAAGGAAATAAGAGTGGAAGCTTATGAACTTTCTTTTCACCATGTGAGGATGCATGCACCAAGAAGACAGAGAGAAAAAATCTAAGAATGGTAGCTGATTTTAGTAGATAAAAATAATTTGAATCAGGAGTCAAACTAATTGAGGAAAATAAAAGTTGTTTCATATGATATATTTCTTAACTTTTCAATGTAGAATACATGGTACTTGGTGTGGGAATCAGTATAACTATTTGAGAATTAAAACATAATATAATAAGGTTATAATAATTAATCTCATCATATACGCTTATCACAGTATTTTATTGCATGACTTTAAAGATGTACCTGTAGAAATAAAAAGTATTTTTATGGTTATTTTTATTTTGCTTAGTTGACTATTTTTAGGTATGTACTATAAACATGTTTGATCTTTTTGCTGTACATAGTCCAAAATTTTAATGTCTTGAAAATGGCTTATGCAAGAAATATTGATGTTCTCATGTAATATATCTATGTATCTATTTGTTGTTCTGCAAAGAATAGTCATCTATTTTAACTGTGGAGATGGTATTTGTAAATCTTAAATTGTTCTATTGTCTTAAGCTGTGGCATATGCCAACATAATACTGTATAGTGAAAGACTTATTTTTAATCTTAGCCTGTCTTATTAACCATCTGTATTTTACTCCTAGACCAATTTCCTCATTTATTAACAAAAAGCAGTGGTTATACCAAATTATATTTCCAAACAGTGTGACCAAAAAATTCCCCAAGATACTTGTTAGAGGTTCTTAAATTCCTCCCTGTAGACATCTGTTGGTTTGAGGAGGGACTGAGGCACTTCATTCAATCATTTTCAACAAGAATCTGATATGATTTCTGTGGTTAAAGAAGTTTTGGAGTAATTTATTATTATGTAATTCTTTAATACAGGAAGATTTCAAACAAAGTAGAAATATGCTTACTTCATGATTCATCACCAATGAGAATAAGATGTTAATGATTCAAGAGTGAATAATCCCCAGATTTTGCATTTTTGGATTCCAAATAAGTTTTACATTATTTTGTGTATGGTTGTATAGTCCTAATTATTCTTTTTCATGAAGATAAAATAAGTAAATGCAATTGTAAAATTCTCATCAATTGTATACAGCTCCAACAAAAAGTTTTTGAAAGATAAACCTATCTTGTATATGAGTCCATCATTCCATTCCTCAGTATTTACTCAAGAGGATGAAGGTAGATGTTCACACAAAGTTTGTACACTAATGTCCACAGCTTTTTTATCTATCATAGCCAAATAATAAATACAACCCAAAATTTTAACAGGTAGACAGATAAACCATTGTACTTATCCATGCAATATAATTTTACTCAGTAATCAACAGACACCAGATCCATACAAAAATATGGATGAATCTAAAAATAATTACACGGAGTGAAAAGAGTCAGACAAAAATGGTATGCACTAATAATTTCATTGCAGCATATATTAATTATAATGTTAAAAAACCGGATCACTGATTGTCTGTGAACAGAGATGAGGAATGCAAGGTCCATAAAGGTATATGCATGGTGGGTGTGGTTAATAATAGAGTATTGTGAGACAAGCATCATTACCCTATGTACATGTATGATTACGCAAATGGTATGACTCTACTTTGTGTACAACCAGAGAAACAATAGTTGTACTCCATTTGTGTACAATGAAAAAAAAAGAGTATTGTACATTTCAAAATTGGGAAGACTACATTTTGAAATGTTTTCACCAAAAAAAAAAACAACAAAAAAGTGAAGTATTTGAGGTGATAGATTATGTTAACTTGCTTGATTTAATATTCCACATTATATTTATAAATCACAAAAGCACTGTGTGCTCCATAAATGTATGCAATTAAACATTGACAATTCACAATTAAAAAGTATATGGGAAAATTTCAGTGCACTGAATTTTCATCATCTTGATTAGGCTGGAGGGTTTTATGAGTATATGCATGTATTGATACTTATCTTGCCTCAAAACGTTTTGAAAATCATATTTAAAAAAACCTTTAAAAACAACAGAAAGTATGCATAGCTATTGTAACAAATTGTTATGAGTTCAAAAATATATCTGGCGCCTAGCAGCTCAGGAGGGCGAGGCAAGAGGATTGCAAGTCCAAAGCCAGTTTTAGCAACTTAGTGAGATCCAGTCTCAAAATTAAAAACAAATAAATAAATAGGAATGGGAATGTTGCTCAGTGTTAAGCATGCCTGGGTTTAATTCAGGGAATATCAAAATTTATAAATATGTGTACACATACATATGATAATCTGTGGGGCATCTTATTAAATTCTAAGCAGAATATTTATGCTTGTACATTATAACCCACATATCCATATTTCAGTTTTCAAATTTTATAATTATATATTTGAATAATTTTTACAGTGATTTTACATTAGTTTAAGGATAAAAATATTTGAATAACAATTATGAATCTATTCTCATGATATGTAATAATATGCAATTCAATCATAATGTATAATTTTAACTTCCAGGTAGATTTCCACTATAGAAATATTCAGTTTGCAATCTTACTAAAACTTGTGATTTTTCTAACCTGCCAGTCATCAGATTCAAACTCTCTTTAAAATTTTTATTTTGGTGGTACTGAGGATTGAACCATTACCACTGAACTACATCCTCAACCCTTTTTACTTTTTGTCTTGAGAAAAAGTCTTGCTAAGTTATCAAGACTGACCTCAAACTTGTAATCCTCCTGCCTCAATCACCTGAGTTGCTAGATTACAGGTATGGACCACTCTGCCGTGGTCAGATTCAGATTCACATTTGACCCATCCCGAGATGTGGGTCATGGATGATGCAGTAGTAATTACAAATCGGAAAGTTTAAAGTCAGGTAAAGGTATTAAAATGCAAGTAGCTATAACAGAAATTGTTAAATACCTTCAGAGAATTACCTAAAAAAAGCCCAAAGAAAGTTGCCACTTTCTTTGGATATGTATTACAATCCTACAGATCACTTGTGTTGGAGGAAGACCATTGAGTTTGATGGGTAAAAGACTGAGATAACTTTGAAGGGAGACAGAATTTGAATGGAAGGATATTATGTGGAGAAAGAACATTCCAGATGAAGGGAACTGTGTATGCAAAAACAGAGATGGCTGAAAATGCCAGATGTCTGTAGAACAATTTGACTAGTTAGACCAGTTTGAGTGTTACTGTGTGAGAGCTAGTACCTGGAGCAGAGTCAAGAAGGCAAATTGGAATTCTGTTAGAATCCAAACATTGTTCTGATGAGGTTAGACCTGAGTTGGCAAACTACATGGAATCATCAAAGGTGTTAAGTATATTTATGTCATGATAAGATCTGCATTTCAGGAAAATAATTCTGATAACAAACAGAGCATAGGAGAAACTGAAGGAAAGAGAGTTGGGAGGTAGAAATATCTTTTACTGTTTCAGATAAGAGATAATGAAGATCTGGACTTGGCAGCATTGAAACAGTGAGGATGACTTAAAAATAGTAAAAAGTTAGTATGGGCAAAACTAGGGAACTAAGTATGGAATGCAAGATCAAGGATGACTTCCTTCTAACAATGTAGTTCTTTTCTTTTGCCGTGAATTGGATGGAGCATAACTACTTGGAGCATTCTCTGCCTTATCCAAATGCAGTTTAAACTGAGGTAATATTGGTAGTTGTTTAGGTTTATTTTGAAACTACTTGGAGTGGATCAGAGACAATCAAAATCATAGATGTAGAATAATGAATTATGAAGAATCCATCCTAAATTGTCACTTGGTATGTTCTAAAATATCTTCTGAGAGGACCATAGCTCTGAAATCTTGCTTCTCTGGCTCAATTAATGCTTAATATTTTTTTGTGCTTAAGTTACTTTTGTATGACAATTTACTTAACTATTCTCTATATCTTAGCTGGGGAACACTCATTTATTAGACAGGGTTCCCAAGAGAAACAGGACCATCAGGAGACAGAGAGAAAGAAAGACAGATAAATGGCGGCTGGGGTTGTGACTCAATGGTAGAGCACTTGCCTAGCATGTGGGAGGCACTGGGTTTAATTCTCAGCACCGCATAAAAATAAATAAAATGAAGGTATTGTCCATCTAAAACTAAAGAAAAATATTAAAAAAGAAAGAAAGAAAGAAAGATAAACAGACAGATGATAGAGGCATACATACATACATACATACATACATATATACATACATATTATGAGGAATTGGCTCAGGTGATTATAAAGGTTAAGTCCTGTGATCGCTCATCTATAAGCTGGAAGTTCATAAAAGCCTGTGATGTAATTCTAGGCCAAGTCAAAAGGACTGAGAACTAAGGGATCTGGTGGTATAAATTCCCATACAAGGGCAGGAGAAGACTGATGCCCCTGCTCAAACAGGCAGAAAGGAAGGAAAGACTCTTTCTTTTTCTTCTGCTTTTTCTTCTCTTCAAACTTGTGATGATTAATTTGAGTTGTCAACTTGATTGGATTAAGAGATGCCAAAGATTAAGAGGCTTCTGGGTGTGTCAATGAGGGTGTGTCTAGGAATGATCAGCATGTGGTATATAGTGAACTGAAGTGAAGACCCACCCTAAGTGTTGGGAGCACTGACCAACAGGTTGGAGACTTGGATGGAATAAAAGTTGGAAGAACAAGGAAGCAGCGGCAGATGCAAACTTGGTTCTTCTTGAACAGGTTCTTGAATGCTGCTGTGATTGCCTGAGAAGTGAAGATTGCTTCACTCTTCCAAAGCCAACTCTGCCAGTGATTCTCCAGGGAGTTTTCAGAAGCCTTTGGTCTCAGACTAGGGTAGCGTATTGATGCCTCTTGTTCGGAGGCTTCAGCATCTTGGACTCCACAGCTACTGGTTTCTCCAGCTCTCCAGCCTTCAGAAGGCCATTGTGGGCTATCAGCTTCTGGTTCTATAAGCCAATCCAATAAATCCCCTTTTTATGATCAAACCTCTTGTACGTTCTGTTTCTCTAGAGAACCCTGGCAAATACAAAACTGTCAATGGATTAGATGACATTTGCTCACACCGAAGAGGAGAGACTGTTTTACTGAGAGCACTGATTCAAATCTAATCTCACCTGCAGGACCACCCAGAGACACACCTAGAGATCATGTTTAGTCTATGCACCATAGGACTAGTTCCATGATATATAAAATTAACCACCATAGCACATGATCACAAAGGAATTCACTGGGTTTTGTATGTGGTTCTATAGTAATAACTCCACTTGCTGTCACTAAAAATTACGACCAATATAAAATAAAGTCATGCATTAAAACTTTTTTAATAGTATATGGGTTTCACCCCTGCCAGAACAGGTACTATAATGTAACCTTGGATACTGTCTCTTTCCTCTTTTCATTTTATTATCAGACATAACATTTTATGGTGCAACATTATTGTTCTTGCCTAATCGTTAGGTAATTTGGGGATTTTTTTTTTTTTGGTCTTAAGGATATTTGCAAATAATTTGATATTCTCAATTTTTTTACTCAAATCTACAAAATTTCATAAGCAGAGTGTTTTAGTTTTCACTTTTGGCATTTCTTCAAATTTCATACTGCATATAAAATCTACAAAAGGAAAAATCAGTACCATATTAATGAATATTGAGCCCTACTAGTGAAAGTATCTTTAAAATTAATAAATATTTGGTTAAATGAATAAACATCATTAATTTTTAGCTGCTTATTAAAACCAGGCTTAGAAATTTTAAACTCTGAAAAGTTAAAAATAATGATTAATGTTTTCTAGTTTATTTTCCACCCATATCCTACATTTTGTTCCTCCCTCCATATCTTCCTATGGATAAAAACCAAAAAACCTGCAAATTCCTCTTTTTAAAATACTCTGGAAACTCAGAAGGCATCTCACATGTGTACCAGCTTTACTCATTGGTTCTTGAGGGCATTCATTTTTTGTTTGCTCTTTAGTTCTAGGTTCCCTTTCCACCAACTCTGGTGTTTACTAGGCATTGCCACCTGTGCTGGGCACTACTGCTGCTTCTGTCAGTTTCTTCTCCTTTAACATTAATCAGAAAATAGGACTAGTTCTTCTGCGGACTCTGCCACATCACTGTGATACCTTGATGTTAAGATTGGGACATGATGTATCTCCAACAGCTCCTGTGATTGCAGGAATACTCAGAGGTAAAAGATTGGAGTGTGAGAGCTGTAACCTAATCAGTGCATTCTACTTTGAATGGACTGACTTGGTTAGGCAGGTGGGGCTTGGCTGGAGGAGTGGGTCACTGGGGGCATGCCCTGAGGCTTCATCTTTCCTGTGGCCCCTTCCCCCTTCTCTATCACCATGAGGTGAGTAGCACTATTCCATGCCCTTCCACCATGAGGTTCTGCCTCACCTTGGGCCCAGAGCAATGGACTATTCCCACCATAACTAAACCTCTAAAACCATTAGCCAAAAAAACCTTTATTGTCTGGTATTTTTGTCAGAGTGATGAAGAGCTAACACACTTAGTCTCTTCATGGATACTACTAAACTCAGCTGCCTCCTGCTGCACGGAGCCCTCCACAGTGGTCTCAGTGCTAAGACTGAGTGGTGTTCTGCTGCAAATCCTTCAATTGTTAGATCATATCTTTCTAGATGAGAGGAAATGGGGTGGAGGGAGACAGAGCAAATATAAAAGACAGAGACAGAGCAAATATAAAAGGGAAGCTCTACTACTTTGGTCCTACTTTGATAACGCCTAAACATTTTTTAAGAATTTTGACTGTCTTGGGTTCTGTCTTTGCCTGTTTGGGTTATTATAAAAAACAACCATAGACTGGGTAGCTTATAAACAATAAAAATTATTTCTGGTTCATATGTGGTGCCTTTCAGTCATGTCCTCCTATAATGGAAGGGGCAAGGAAGCTCTCTGGAGTCCCCTTCATAAGGGAACTAACCCTCTATCCTCATGACCTAATCACCTCTCAAGGGCTCCATCTCTTGACACCATCACACTGATGATTAGATTTTCAACATATGAATTTTGGGAGACACAATGTTCAGATCATAGCAGATTCCTCTGTCATAAATCCTAGTATCTCACTAGTAAAGTCTTCTACATACAAAATTGTCTCCTTTTTTTTTATTTTTTTTTTTTTTGTCTTTGTTGCTTCTCATTCCCCTCCAGGAATATGGGATTAAGGAAACAAACTGAAACTGGTTTTGGATTGACATGATATAGGATAGGAACAACTACATGCCCAATGTACAGTTACCTACAGGCTGAACTATTTTGATTAGAGCAATAGCAAAAAATCTCATGTGAAATCACCGAAACATAGATTCCATATTTTTTTCAGAAGGTTTGAGAAGGGCCAAGAGTTAAATCTATGAAATGGATGGGCTCAGGCATTCTTATCTAATTCCTATAAAGTAAGATGACTCTGCCTAACCTCTTGTCTGAATTCATCCCGGGATTAATTTTCCTTTAAATTAAGGCAGGCTTGGTACAAGGGAAGCCCATAGTGCCTAGTTCTCTCTTCCTTGAAAGCCAGTTGTCTCCCAGGAGGCTCCATAGGATTTCTTGTGAAGAGACTTCTAGCATATCACCCCACCAGCAAATGTGCACACATAGAACTGAATCTCAGCAGGGGATACAACTCAGACTCAAGCTGGATCCTTTGCTTGAGTATCTTTTAATTTTTTAAAAGAAATAAATTATATATAGCATATAAATATACATACATATATATTCCAAAGAATTTTCCTCCTTGAAATGGTCACCTATATTGCCAGAAAAAAACTTCATTAAACAGATAGCATGTTTTCTCTATTAGGGATGCCAAGGAAGAGTAGAAGTTTATTGAAAATGAAATGGGTGGTTAAAGAGCTACTGAATGTACAATCCACTCCATAGACTCAAAGGTGCATTAATACTCTAAACTCAGATCTACTCCAGACATGAAAGTTAAGTGTAAGCCCATGGAAGTGTTTTAGGCAAAGGATATTCCCAAGTTAAGATGTGGACAGTTGCAGAAAAAAGTAAATTAAAAAAGGCAGGACAAAAACCTTCCAGATAAAGGGTTCTGGGGTACGTGCATATGTCTGTGGAACTAGATAAATCATCAGCATGCAGATTCTCCAAGTTGATCCAGGCAGTGGGTTAAAGAGCACTGATGTGCTGGTAGCATTTAACAACGAACTCTTGGGTGGGAAGGTTTGGGGAGTAGCAGGATGAGAGAAGAAAAAAATTGATTTGTAATGTTGCCAGTTTTCCTGGTGTGAGTATTTCTCCTAAGACCAATTTTAAGCTACCAAAGTAAAAACAAAAGGCTCACAAAGTTTTGGAAACCATTCTTGCTGGCCAGGATGAGCCAGTTCTAGCCTACAATCAGTGTAGCCACAGAGCTTCATACAGGTAGGGACAATGGATTGGGTATTAGAGATTTAGAAAACAGACTGGGTGAGAAGTTGTCTGAATCCAGGCAAAGTATGTGGGGGGACATCAGAACTCACAAGAAAAAGCCAGCAAGGGTGGGACTGTAGCTCAGTGGTAGAACACTTGTCTAGCATGCAGGAAGTCATCCCCATCTGTGCAAAAACAAATGAAGGAAGGAAGGAAGGAAGGAAGGAAGGAAGGAAGGAAGGAAGGAAGGAAAGGAACCCAGTGTATTACTGAAAATCATCTGAGTCCTAGCCTCTATCTGTTCCTTCTGCTAAAATCCAGAACTAATCTCTGTGGAGATACATCAGAGACAGAGGCAAGTTGGAATATCTGCCAGAGGGTAAGCAAGGGAACTAAGAGGTATTATATATCATCTTTCTCCTGAATAAATCCGGGGTTCTGGGCCATTAGCAGGGCTTGGCTCCTTTCTTTGATCAGCACATATTTTGAAACCCATAGCTTGACAGGTATGGCTAATGGTAATCACTGATAGCAAGCACTTTTTCCAGCATGGTAGTCAATTGCCTGCTTGTAATTAACTTCAGGAATGGAATAATTTGCACAAATCTCAATCTCTTTCTCTTTCTCTCAAAAACATTCTGCATTACATGAAGAAACCTTTCAATTCCAAGTGACATCATTCGCAATTACTCTATTACAAGAATATTCTTTAGTTCACAGTCTAGTATGGGAGGTCAGTGTTTAAATCTGAATATATCATATGCCTCTTATTTTATATCATTTATTTCCAAAAGATATCTGTGTCCTAAATAATAGTGAAAACAACTTCAGAATGGCATGATGATTATAGTTTTCATCAGTTAATAAATTCTTCCAAAATAGCTGTTCTTATGTTGCCAACTTCTTTATAAGTCTGGTCTTTGGATACAGCTTTAGTATTTTAAAAAATGGTACTTCTATTAATAATTCCTGTCAGTTATTTACTAGGTAAGAGAAGGACAGGGAAGCTCTCCAGGAAGACAATAAAATTGTTAGATTTGACATTTAATGGCTCCAAATTTTATTAGAGAATGAAACAAAAAGTTCTTTATTAAAATATCCTCTTTCCTCTCAAATGATTTTTGTTTGCTGTAACTAAATCTCATTTTGTCTATAATCCTGGAAATAGTGATTTCAAAAGATACACTTCAATCTCAACATTATAAAAATTATTGATGCAATTTAAAAATAACATGTTATAAAATTTATTATGAAAAGATATTTGAATGTATGGAAATTAGGACAGTTTATAATTGGGTCCTGTGTATCCTGTGTAGAGTAAAAGGAGATAAATAAATAAAAATAAAAATTATTAATTTAAAGGCACCCTGCCAAAGCTTACTGTCCATTTCCAGAACCTTTGGCCCTGCCTACTGCTTTTGCATGCTGCCAAGCTTCTCAGCCTAACTGGTGTGTTCAGACCTCTGCCTGTCTCTGATTTACTTGGGCCTTTTCTCAACAGTTTTCCGCAAGAACCCAGAACTTTATAGTTTTTCTTTCTTATAAAGTCTAAAGGCTCTTCCAATAGAAATGTGAATCAGTAACTATATCCCCTGGCCCATGACATTTCTTTCCATTCATAGGCCTTACAAATCACAAATCCAGAGCATGTAGTAGAGAGATGCAGACCACTCTGGATTCCAAACAAGTCCATACCATTTATTCTTCCTATTTTTTTTCTAAGAAGAGATTTGGTAAAGCAGATACCCTACTTCCCCTGGATTCCAGTAGAAACAAGAATTATGGTGTCCTAAACTATTCTTTGACTGTTCTACATGGAAACTACCACTACTACCACCGTCAACCATATTCCCAATATTTTTATTCCTGTTTCTGCTTTATTTTATTCTCTAACACTCATCACTGCCTGGAATAAGATTTAGTCTCCTTATGTAAGGATATGTTTTAACAAAAACACTCTGCCCAAGCTTACTGCCCATTTTATTTCTCATTCCATACCCCTTAACCCTGTCTGTTATCTGTTTTTACCACTGGAATATAAATAGGAGGTTAAGGTTTGTGTCTGTCCTGTTCAATTTCCTGTCCTTAACACCTAGAGCCATGCCTGGTCCACAGTAAGTATTCAATAGTTATTGAATACATGAATAAATATGAGAACAAATTAATAAAATTAATAAAATCAGTAATATAGAATTCAGAATTGGTAATGGGGTTCAAAACTGTGACTTTATAGCAGTGAATTTAATAATAAAAGAGATAAAGTAATTTCTACAATGGTCTATTGTTGAGAACTTTTTGTGACTGGGCACTATGCACTACATGGTGGCGGACCTAGCAGAGTACTTAGCTTAGCAGGTCTACTAGGGTGAGCGGGATTTAGAAATGATGTGTGTTATTACAATACATTGTCATGGTTGCTTGCTAATGTGTTGGCTTAAGGAATATGTGAATGAATGTATAAGGTCCTGAAAGAAGTAGCAGCACAGTGGAACACAGAACGTGAATTTCCTGCCTTTGAGGTGGCTATGGAGAGCTGTGGCCAGGCATGGATTGAAAGAAGAAAGCATTTGTCTTATACTCTGAATCAATAGCAGAGGAAACTCCAAGGCTAAGGAAACTGAACAGTCAAAAGCATAGGGGAGCAAGATCTCTGTATCTTGGAGAATTTCTTATTTGTGACAAGAAATAAAGTTGTAAATGTAGTGTGGGGAAGAATTGGAAAATATCAATGATTTTAAATTTCTATACTATAGGTTATGGATAATTACTTGAAGTTATTCATCAGGGGTGATACAATGCATCATGTGTTTGAGACACATGAGCATTGTTTTGGTGCAAAAATGTTTAGAATTGAAGGAGAAAAGCGATTTCTTATAGGAGTGTCTTCTAGGGGGTCATTACTTTGATCCAAGTGAAGAGGATAAGGCCAGGGTAATAGCAATGGGAACAGAAGAGGCCAGAGAACAGGTGAGTATTTCCAGGGTGGGCTCCATAGGATTTGATGATAGGTTGATGTATAGAATAGGGTGAAGAAAGGAATGAGGAATGATAACACAATTTCTAACACAGGATACTAACATTGATACTTAACTGGTATAGATGATGCATGGGGTGGAGAAAGCAGGCATGGTGTTAGGCCATGTTTGAGTTGCTAGAGGCTATGCAGAAGGTGGGCCTTGGGCTCAATGTCATAAAGGACAATGGAAGCAGATTTCTGAGACTGGAATTTTATCAGCTCCATCTGATGGATGGGAATGTAGAGCCAGCAAAAAGGCATCTAGGATATGAGTATTAAAGAGAAATTGTTAAAAATAAAATAAATAATCCTTCTCTATAGGAAAGAGGAAAGGGATGAAGAATCTTTGTAGAAAAAAGGAATGGACAACTTGCAAATGCTGCCAAGGTCAAGAGGATGAGGTTCAGCAATTAGGAGTCTTAGGTGACTGTCACAAGGGCCATTTCGGTGGGTTGCTGGAATGACAGCTGTCATGCAGGGCTTGCAAGGTGAGAGAGTAGGATGAGTGCTGAGTGCTGTGTGTTTTACATGAATGCTTCACAGCATCGCCAAGGTACCCTCAGCCTAGTCCCTTCAGCCCTTCTCATGGGATCAGCTTCTCCGTCATGTTGAGTTCACAACAATGTGAGTTAATTAAGCACCTTGTGTCTGAGCAAGGACCCTGTAATAGAGTTCACGAGTTTGCAAGATGTGACTGTTAGTCTTCTCCTCTTCCTTCAGCATCCTCACCAATGCTTTTTTTATGTGACTGAAGAACACCACTTACTGACCAAAATGTGTTTGAGGAGGTGAGTGAGGTCCAGGAAGTTGGCATTTCTAAAAGGTCAGGAGAGGATACTGTAATTACCGGTAGCAGTCACACATCCTGAGGTGTCCTCGATTTAAGTTTGATTGCTTCTGTGCTGGTGACAACATCCTCTGTCACCTGTAGAATGGGAAAAAAATGCTTTAATCTTTTAGTAAGCAGAACTTTTCAAAAACAAAGGACAAAAATCATACACATATGTACACACACACACACACACACACACTCCTATGTGTGTTATTTTACAGAAAATCTGAAGATTGTGAATCCAACAGTTAGCAGTGAGCAACTCTAGGGAGGAGTGAGTTAGGGGTGGGATAAAGGTCCAGCTTCACTTTTTAATCCATCTTCTGCACTTCAAAAAATTTTCAATAAGCACATATTCAGGCATATATTAAGCAGCACTTGAAAAAATATAATACCACCTCCTGTGAGGGACAGTCCATTCCATGCCCTTGTACCAACAATATACTGCATTGAATTTATAATGCACCCGAGGATTCAAACATGCTTTCTACTTGTGGACAAGTTAGTCTTAATCATGAGCCTAAAGGAGAAATGTGAGAAGTTAAGCAAGGATAGAATGAAAATGTATATAAATACTGTGAGTAAAGTTTGGTGTCCTTGTTAGCAACCAGATGGTGTGGTACACTTGCATTTCAATCTCTGAGTGTAGTTCAAGTGCATCTGAGTCACTGCAGGAGCCCAGCAGCCATACAGATTCCCAGATTCCACTCTTGACCTGACAAACTGGATTCTGGGTGGGTGGGACTTAGGAGCTTGCACTTTATTTTATTTTTTTCTGTTTTCAGAATAAATGCCACTTTCCATCTTTTTTTATTGGTTCTTTTTAGTTATACATGACAATAGGATTCATTTTGACATAATTATAAAAACATGGAATATAATTCATTCAATTCAAATGCTAAGCGTCAAGACTAACAATCAGGCCCCTGATTCCCAAGAGAATAATCTTTTATACCTACCAGTAATCTTCCAAATGTGGCTGTATGTTCTAAATGAACAGAAAGGCTCACCATAAAAAGCTCACTTTAAAAGAGTACTGTTGGTGAAGGAACTTTTAGAAGTCTTTCTATTCATTGAGACATATAGCCACATTTGGAAGATTACTGGTATTATAAAAGATTACTCACTTGGGACTCAGGCGGTCTGATTGTTAGTCCTGACACTTAGCATTTGTGTGGCCTTGGACCAATTGCTTATTCTCTGTGAGTGATTCCATTTGAGTTCTAGGATTCTGTGATTTGTATTGATTGTAAATGTGACATAGCATCATGAAGAAGAAACTTTTCTCCAAATAAATCTTCTTGTAATCATGTTTATATCTGTGCCTGGTCCTATTCCTATCATGTAAAAGGAAGCCTTTAATGAAATGCTGTTTTACTGAAAGCAAACCTAAGTTCAAAAATTTCTTCATCTGAACTTCCCAAACCCTCAGGAACTCATCTCTGATGGAAATTTCTACTGCTAATGGTCATAGGTGTGGGTCATGTGAGGAATCCTGGCCAGTGTGGCAGGAACATAGCAACCATGCAGATTTCTCCTCTTTCTTCCTAGGTAGTAAACATTTAGATGGTTGGGGCAAGGGATGGAGTTGGTGGGAAAGGCATGGAGGAGAGGGTGACTCAGTCATAAAGAAGGTCTATTCCTTCACACCAAACTCATTGAAATACAAAACTGGCATTTTTGCTCTCACCTTCTTTCTAGGTTTACTGACTGGATAATTAGGACACACACAGGCAAGCTTTCTTTACTCCTATTCTGGCACTTTGGATCTGATCCTCTGTCTACTGGCAACAGAGTGATCAAGGGTTAAGCTGGCAAAATGGCATTGGAGTTACACCCTGATGTGAGGACGCTGGGCAAACACCTGGAGAATAACAGGTCAGATATTCTTTCTTCTGGCCTTTGCTCTGCTTCTAACCTAGAAAAGAAGATGAAAGTTTGTTGTACTTTGTTATTTTGCTGTATCAAAATTCATAAGAATTTTTTCTTTTTTATCCCATTACAGTTGATAGAATTACATTCCAGGAAGTCCAATATAGTGAAAGAGATAGACATGCAAACTTATCATTATAAAAAGTGAATGATTTGACAGATATAGAAGTAGAGCTCCATGAGAATTTCTTATATTTCTCTAAAATTACAGTTGTTAAGGACATAAAAATGTGGTTTCATTGTTATATATATAATACTCTGCTGAATTCAGCACAGCTGGTATATCAAAACCACAGTGAAAATAACCACACACACACACACACACACACACACACCTGAAATTTCCTAATGGCATATAGGATATCAAAGTCCCTGTTGTATTTTGCAAGCTTCATGCCCCTTCTTTGCTATTTCCTTTTAATTTCCAACCCTATAACTACTGTCCTCTGTCTTCTCTGTCCCTGACTACTTCTCTTTCTTTTTATTTTTTCAAAAGTTAACATGTCCTAAACAATTGAATCTCAGTAGCACTTTTCCATAGATTACAGGGATTTAATACATGTACAGCCATTGAAAAATGCACAACTATTTTTGAATTCTGCCTTGGGGGGTGGATGTGGAAAGTGAGATTCAGTTCTGAGTGGAGCAGAGAGTCTCCTCTTGGTAACATCACCTTAATAGGACGATTGCTTAGGAGAGGGTAAAGCATACAAAGAAAGCCTGATGAAAGGGTTTGCATAAAGAAGACAAAATTACTCTGCTTAACAGGGAAAAAGACAATGTTCTTTGACTGAGCAGGGGATTCTGAGAAATGTTTAGGCTAATTCCTTGCTTCCTCTGGATGGTGGATGATAGGGACAGATGACAAAGGTCATTGTGGGACAGTAAGAGAATAAAGGACCATGATATACAGAGGTCTGGGACTCTGCTCAAGGGTCCAAGGGAAAGAAAGGGAGATGACAAGTAGAGAACTTCTCATAAAAGGGCATGGTCGATGACCTTTAGGAGCACTAATAACATTAGACCTTCAATTTTTTTCTTTGTTGAGATTCCTTTATTTATAGTTGGTCCTCTGTATTTTCAGGTTTGGGATCTACAGGTTCAACCAATTGCAGGTGGAAAATATTTGGAAAGCCAGGAGTGTTGGCACATGCCTGTAATCCCAGTGGCTCTTGAGGCTGAGGCAGGAGGATTGCAAGTTCAAAGCCAGCTTTAGCTGCTTCGTGAGACTCTGTCTCTAAATAAATACAAAAAAAGGACTGGGATGTGGCTCAGTGTTTAAGCACCCCTGGGTTCAATCTCTGGTACAAAAAAGAAAAATTGGAAAAAAAAAAAAGAACTGTCTCCATTGAACACACCTTTTTTTTTTTCTTTTTCCTTGTTATTCTCTAAGCAACACTGCATGGTGACTATTTTTATAACATTTACAATATTATATAGTATAAATAATCTATAAATGACTTCAAGCATATGGTAGGATATATATAGATTATGTGCACATACTACCCCATTTTATGTACAGAACTTGAGCCTCTATGATTTTTGTTATCTGTAGGGGGTCATGGAAATAATTTCCTGTGGAAACCAAGGACAAGAAAGTTTTATTAATTATTGAGGTCTGGATCAAACTTTGCTGAGGAAAATTTCAGGATGGTTCTCTGAGCACAGCAGTATTGGGCTCACAATATGAATGTACCTGTTCCCTTTTCTGAGGTTTACAGGACAGTAGCAGTGTCTTTTCAAGGAATACCATCAGTCCTTGAATCCCATGAGTTGACCAGCAACAAAAAGGTAGCTAGTGAAAACAAGAAATAGGTTGTGACATGCAACATTGACTAGTGGAATATGAAAGTGTTCTCTAGGATTTTCAGGAAATTAAGACAAGGGAATGTGAAAAGGAACATTAACATCTATAGTTATGCATGCTGGAGATCTGAATGTATTTTATCAGAATATTAAAGAAAAGGGCAATTCCAAAGTCCCGAGAACTTAAGGACCTGCAGGAGAGCCAAATTATATTGTGTCTTTGAAATGCCTTACATTTATGATTATCTGTTTTTTTAAACATGAATTAGTATGGCAATTATATATTCAGTAAGTTAATGTTTTCATAAACTTTAGGAATATCCTGTTAAAGTTTTTTCACATATTAAAATATCCTCTATTATGTTAAGAGGATTAAATTTTCTAGATAGACACAACTCTATTTGATTGCAATGAAAAAGATGGGTAATGCTGGAGAGACTGAACTCTCAGAGGGCATCTAACTTAAAAAAGGAATGGTGTTTACTTGATTGACAGAGCTCTAAAAAGGGAATTTTGATGGAAAAACAATCTGACTTTGTAATGAGTCACAGTGTTGTTCTCCACTGTCACTCTGGAATTCTGCCATTGACACAATGCCTGCCTTACAATCTCAAGATTTTTCTTAGTCACTGCTTTTATTCTCCAAAATTCTCTTCAGATTAAGAAATCCAAAGCGACACTCAGTAACAGTGATTCATTAAGAAAAAATCCACAATCCATAGGGCTACATCTTTGAATTTTTTTCCTCCCCCTTGAGTTTTTTTGGTTTAAAGATAAATAGAGATACTTCTGGGAAGATTTAAATTAATTTTTGTCTCAAATTGTTGTTACCAAGTTAAAAATCATTCACTTCAAATTTGCCTCCCTAACAGTGAGAGCTTTATAGATTATGTTCCTTAAGCATAGTTATTTTTAATCTTTTGGGAAGAAAACACTGCTCTAAGTCAGTAGTCTGGTTCCTGGGATCAGAGGTGAACTTGGTATTAATTTGTGGTTGACGCTGCACACATCGCATCAGGGATTCTATCAAGAGCCAGAGGCCTTACAGGGAGATATAAATTGGTGCCACAGGCCTGGCGCCAGGCACAGACAGGGCCCGGCCCTCAGTCATGACAGATGTTTCCCTGTCAAAGTGATTTCTGGATGTTGTGACCTATTACCAGCTCCCCAGTCCAGAAATGCACAGCCAGTATTGAATAAACTTGCCATCAATTTGTCTCTTTGTTTTTATGTTCCTTTACCTTTCTGGCCTCCTTTTCTTCATTGCACCTCATGTAGCCAAGAGACTCATGTGGGAAGTACTTTTGAACAATCTGTGTGAAGGGCTGTGAGCAAGGTGGGATTAAGAACAAGCTCCCACTGGGAGGAAACGGGAAAGAGAGGGCACCTCGGAAATGTGGAAATTGGAAAGGGACACTGAGGAGGAAGGAGTCCTGAAATATAAAACTTGAGAGATAGGGATTTCTGCAAAGGATTGAACGTGGTATAGGTGCTCCCCAGGAAAGAAAACATTAAAGCTGAAAGATGGAAGGAGAGGAAGCAGATGGAAGTGAGTGGGAAAAGGTAACAGAAAAACAAAGAGGCAGGAAAGAAAGCAAAGGGAATATGACTAGGAAATGTGCTAGGGACCATTTCAGGGTTTTCCCTAACCCATGTGTACATACATGCTTTTTCCACACATGAACTTTCTTGTAATTTAACTAGCCTTCAAAGTAAAGGTGTTTCTAATAAGCAAATATCTGGAAACATGCATTATAAAATTTCTTTTTTCATTTTTATTTTGATACTGGGGATCGAACACAGTCTCTTGTGCATGCTAGACAAGTGCTCTATTACTGAGCTACATTCCCCAGGCCCCCCAAGTTCCATAAAGATCATTATATGTGCCTATCCCAACCCACCTTCAGACCCTGGCTAATCCAGGCTTCAGGTCCTAAAAGAGAAAAGACTCAGAAGATTTTCCTTGAGTCATTATTCAAAAACAAATCCCATTCTTTTCCCTTTAGCCATTAAATTCTTATGTAGCATGGGAGATGGACTGGGGAGATGTTAGCAAGGAAGCCTATGGTAAAGGAACAAATATTTGTGCTCCCCTCTGTTCCCATGGATCTTGGTTCACTGAAGTCACCATTGTCATTTTTGTCAAGCGGGATCTACCATGTGGATTGAATTTTCAATTATATTCACAAGATGTATTTACTTCTTTGATAATCTAAAACTTTTTTAAAATTTAATATCTCAATATCATTAGGGCTCTAGGGTCTGAATTTCCTCCATTTATTCAATTGATATGTAACCATGAAGAAATTCAGTAGAGTATAGGAAAGTTTGATATAAAAACAAAACTTAAAGCATGCCAGACATCCAAAATCAAATATAGCACCATTTAGGTTGTCCATGGTTTGAAATTAATTCTGCCTTTATAATTATTCCCCCTTCCTAGCATGGATAACTGGTAGCTGACTAAATTCTGGTACTTGGAATTCATAGAAAAGTGAAAAGACTATCAATCAAACACTATAAAATCACTGATATATACATTCTTATATCTCCAGACATTGGATGCTTTCCCAGAATTACCCTTCACCTCATTTTAAATCGGATCAATGGCAAAAGAAAGTTGTTTACAAATCTACCAAGTTTCTCAATTTATGATATGATGAGTTAAGAATTATACACACATTTTTGCAAAAATTAGGTCTGTTTTGCCAATACAAATATTGTGCAACTATCACAATAACCCCAGAAATAAACATTCAACAAATAAAAAGAAAATAAATTTTTGCAAAAAGCAGGCTTAGCAGGGCAGACTACACAATGTAGCCTTAATAGACATTCAATACATATCCCGAAGATGACAAAAAACCTTTTACTTTTATTTTGAAATAAGATATAACAAAATAGCTCGTAGTTTTGGGTTGTTTTAGCTTACTCATGACTAAGAGAAATGGTACAGTATCAATAAACCTTCTTGCCTGCTCTTGTTAACCATGCATACAATAGTCAACAATAGTATCTGAAAATTTTGTGCTCTGCTCTGGGTTGCAGTCAGTTCCCTTAAAAATTTTCTTGGCCACCTTTCTACTTGAGGTCACTACAATGTTTAATTTTGTGTATCCAGTTGATTGAGGCACTGGATGCTCAGATAATTGGTTAAGCATTATTCTAGGTATACCTATGATGGTATTTCTGGAGAGAGGTTAACAGTTGAATCTCTAAACTGAGTGAAGTTGAATGTCCTTCCCAATAGACATCCAATCCATTGAAGGCCAAAATAGAACAGGAAGGCTGAATAGGGAAACTTCACTCTCCTGACTGTCTTTGAGTTGCAACCTCAGTATTCTACCTTCAGACTCAAACTCAGACTAGAACTCTACTATTGTTTCCCTGGGTTTCTAGTTTGCTGCCTGCAGATCCTGGAACATCTCAGCCTCCATAATTACATAAGCCATTTCCTTGTAATAAATCTCAATCTCTCTCTCCTTTGATTCTGTTTCTCTGGAGAACCTTGGCTAATACAGGCCCCTATTTAGCTTTCTCATGAGATTGCTAACAAGAGCTCTGCTGGACTATGGAAGCAACAGTTTCAAAGATTTATACTCTCTCCCTGCAAAGTCTCTTCAAGGAGAGAGACCCAAGAGGGAAAGTGAAAAGAGCCATTCCCATTCATGTGTCTCTAAATTCTGTCCCAAGGCAGCCTTATTTAAGCAGACCATCAGAGCAAGGAAGCACTGCTCTGAATCTTCTTCTGGCTCACTTCATAAATAGCTATGTCTATTTGTCTCTGGCTTGGAGTCCCAAAATGCTTTTAGCATCTGGCAGCCACTTGCTCAGTTCCCAACTGCTGATATGCTGCTGCTGCTGCTGCTGCTGAGAGATTTGTGCAACCTCTGGAAGAGTGTACCTAGCTCTGAAGGTTCTCTTTGTACTTGTAACTTTCAAAGCCCACCAGTCTATCAGCTTCTAGTGGAGCTGCTTCTGACTTCCTTCGGGGTCTTTACCCCACATGCACAGATGGAGGGAATTCTGGATACCCTACAACCCCATGATATTAAAAATGTAAGTGAATATTTTTTTGGGGAAAGGAACTAAATTTTTAAAAGATTCCTGGATTCCCCCGCAAAGACCCTTGTCCTAGGGATTTGTCAGGTTTTCTGGTTCCTTAGGACTTTCTGATTCTTCTTCAGCCTTGTGTGGAGACATGAACACAACCAAAAATGTCCCTTGTTATATGGAGGCCAGAGGAGCTTGGCAGGGACTTAGCACTTTGATTCTTCCTTTCTAGCATTCTTGTCACTTTAAAAATATTTATCATTTCTTTGTGATAAGAACATTTAAAAAACCTCTTTTGGCTACTTTGAAATATATAATACACTATTATCCAGTCGGCCTTCCTCTTAACACAGGAGGTTACTTATACTTCCTTCTCAAAAGGACACACCACACCTTCTTGGCAGTCTCAGGTTGAGAAAAATAGCTCAAAGTTGAGCACAACTGTACATGTTTTCAAGGAAATACTCAGGTCTCTGGGTTTTCAGGGTGGAGTATCCTCAAGTTCACGGATGTTTGGAATGATTCCATGCCTCTTTAAGCACACAGATGAGTTAAGAACACATTTCCCCGCTATCACCAATGTTGTTTTCCCTCCCTGACCAATGTAGACTGAGGGACACTGAAGTTTAGTGTTGGGCTTTCAAGGACTTACAACAAATACTTACAGAGTACCTCTTTTATCTTAACACCTGGATTTTTACAGTTGTAATCTACATTGTCAGAGTGAAGTTACTGCCATCAATTTCCCCTGAGTAGAGAACATTACTGGGATCTGTTTGTGTTCTGCCAATTAGCTGTTATTCCACCATGATAATATTGCAGGTTTACCCCTAGTTTTGTTTCTGTTGTCTAAATGTAGAACTGGTCTTTGTCTATATGGATCTGTCAGTTTAACTGGAGAAAGAGGGTGCCCAATAAACAGTGATAATAAAAAGCAACAGCTATAATAACGGTGTCTATATTGTGCAGTTTGGGGAGCAGTTGCTTATGTTTCTACCTGTGCAGGTGGAGGAGGACTGGGGATAGCTCCTAAAAGGAGAGGATGTTTTTCTTGGATTCTGACATGAATATAATTTGGCTAGAGGGACCATGGAAAGGGAAGAGAGGGAGAACTGATGACTTTAATATACACTTAAGACTTACAAAAATCTAGGGAGGTGTTCTTTCTTAAACTAATGTTTGGAAAACAATTACTGCTTGCAAAGAATGTTTAAGCATTCCTCTTCATCAATGTCTTTAAAATGCCTGAGACCAAGAAATTCTATGCCAGTTCTTTTTCAATACAGAAGCATCTGTATGCCTTCAATGCCTTATGAATTTTAATTTTAAGTAACAATTTAAAGGCATTTTACAAATTAATTCTTCTTTCATTTTTGAATTAAATGTAATCTTTTAATACAGGGGCTCTTTAATTTTCTTACTTGTCTAACATTTAAGGAGTTTTTTACGTAGTTTATTTAATACTTATTTACTCAATTAGGAAAGGGTTTAATGCTCTCTGTAAAACAGAATTGACATTGCTAGCTACTGTATGATTTGATTTATTACAATGGTTTGTATGTTAGACTCATTAACACATTCCATACAAAGACTCACTCTGGAAGAAATGTGTTTTACATTTTTAAAGTTATTATATAATCATTGGACAGAGCTTCATGAAATAGCAAGTGCCCTATCTCAATAAAACATCAGAATTCTATATTCTTTGTGCTTTCATAAATTGTGGATATTTTTGAACATCTGTTTGAGGAAATGTATTCGAAAATATTTATGCACATTTAACCTACCTTATTTAAATAACACTTCAGTAACCATAAAAAAACCTTTGTTGTTTCAGCTTTTTCAGTATTGTGTTCATTAATAGTCTTGCCAATCTGTTTTGCAGATTTTTTTTATTTTATTGGCAAGTGATGCTTATATCTGAAAATGTAATAAATATGAGTACCTATAATATACCATATAATGTGCTCAGTTCCTGTAATAGGTAGACTTAAGAAAAATAAAGTTGTAGACAAGGAATTACAGCACAATTGGTTAAGTGCCATAAAAGTAACATACAAAACCTATCAGTGACAATTATAAAGTGTTAAATTCTGGTTAGGGAGAGTTGGGATGACTGAGAAAGGCAGAGAGATGCGGATGCTTGTAAAAGATTCTGGAGGAATCAAAGGAAGAAGAGTATTCTAGTTCCAGGCAACATATGAGCACAGAGAAGCAAGAAGAGAAATCTTCTGGGGCAGGAGATGAGCTTGGGTATAAGGCTGGGGCTACACTGGTAAGGACCTGGTGTACCAGGCAAGCTGAAGAGGAAGTGGATAAAGATGTGCTAGGAAGATGACCTTGGTAACCAGAAAGGACACCAGACCTCTTCCAGAAAAGAGTAGTGATAGGAATATCAAATGGTAGTTAATAGGCAATAGAGAACCTCACCTGTGGTGCTCAGGTTGGAGACAGGGCATGCGGGATATGAGAACCATTTGGAGATGAACATAATGAGAAATGGGGACCTGTGAGAGAGGGGAGGAGGGGACATTATAGGAAAGGAAGAGAGGCAAGTGACTAACTTTTTAGTTTGTGAAATAGAATGGATGATCATATTATTAATCAATCTAGGAAAAATAGGATTAAATAATTTTAATTAAGGATTAGAAATTTTAATTTAAGGATTAGAAAAAGCTGAAATACTCAGTTTTGGGGAGAAACACATTTTATTGGATACAGGTTTCAATCTCAGTTCTCTGCTCTGTTACTTACTGAATATGTTTTGCCTCTTTAATGTCTCAGAGTCTTCTCTTCTTTTGAAATAGGGAAAATTTTCTTTGTAGAGTTGTTGAGGGATTACATGACAAAATGTACATAAAGTGACCAGTATTGGACTACCAGAGGCAGTCAATATGGGTTATTTTCATTTTCACTTTCTTCTTTGTTTGAATTTGAAGGACAGTAAAGATCCATGCTAGTTAGCCACCTAAACAATGGAACTATTTTTAAAAATAAGAATTTGGAAATCTACTCAAAGGAAGGAAACAACTGAAAGATTTCAGAGAACTTTTAACAAACAGAATATAAAAAATTCAAAGTTTTATGTATACTTAATTCTTGCTTGAGTTATGTGGGGCAGTAGAAGCATCTAGTAAGTTTTTAATGTGACCAAGACAAGAGAAAGATAATTTTATAATAATTATTAGTCTTATTACATTATCTATAGTTTACTTACTATTCCTTAATCCTGATCTCTATAGTTACTTTAGAAATACTGTACATTTAAAACAGCTTATTTCTTCTGTTGGTTTCTGTGCCCAGTTAAGACAAAATTCAGGTAAAGAGTTTGGAAGAAATGATAACCACTAAGATTAGTCAAAGTAAGGAAGACATGCTAAAACGTAAATGTTTTCAGAGAGAACCATGTGCAAGATGAGCTATAGGTGTAAAACTTTTGTTTTATTGTGTTAAGATATGGGAAAGTAGGGAGAAAGAATTGATATATTAACCAGCCAGCAATTGGCAACTGATTGTGATTTGTTGAATGAGTAAGTAGGTTTCCTGTTTCATTGAGCATTTTGAGTTGACAGTAACTTCAGAGAACTGTTCAAGTCATTATTCACTAAGCATTTTTCTTCTGTTACAAATACAAAAAGCAAATGCTCCCCATAATGTCTATATAATCTGCAACTGTCTCAATGACCGGTTCAATTTCCTAAACAGATTAAAAGCTCAAAAACAAACAAACAAAACCCCTTCTGTCTTCTCTTTTTTCACGACCACAAGAGGGCATACAGCTCATCTTCCCTTAGCAGTAGAAAAAGATGGAGATTGTGGGTCATTTCCAGTTTGTCCAATTGTTTGCCTTGTTCTGAGATCTGAGATTGACCAAAAAGAAGGTTCCCTACCACTCCATGGTTGCCTTTGGTAGGAACAAATGTCTATTCAATTCAAAACATTCCTATTGAGTATCATAATTTTTTCTATTACCACCTAGAAATCATTTCCCAAAATACATCAACCAAGCACAGAAAATGACTTTGTCATCTGTTCTATCAAAGACTTTACTATCATGTAGGAAACCACTTTCCTGAATGCCAAGAAGTGCCATCTTTCTACTGTTCCACATTTTGAACAATAGATTATGTTGGCTCTATCCCTGGAGCTTCCTACTTCCATCAGAGCCTGTTTTTCCTTACTCTTTTCCATAAAAAAGACAGTGCAAAATCCCCTGGGAGCACCAGCTGATTTGTGGATCTAGCTCCAGAAGAAACAAGTTAGTAAAACTGGATAGATTTAGTGTTTTGTAACATTGCTATTTTACATATATTTGTTCCAAAACAAATTTATTTTTTAAATTAATTTAATATTGTTCCTTACCTTAGAATTAAGAGGGATCATACCAACTCCAAAGACGCCAGTTGTCTAGGCTGGTTTGGCTCATTGGAAGGTCAGAGGCTATGAAGTTGACCACATTCCCTCTTGGACCTTCCCTGAAGCTCCCAAGGCTCTGGTTTTTAGGGTTGGTCTCCAAACATTCCAGGTACGCCTACCTTAGAGTTACTACTACCTTCCAGGGAATCTTCTAGTCTCCCAGAAATCTCTCCTCCTTCTGAATCAGGTCTCTCCTCTTTTGTCCCTTTGAGACTTTCTCTTTCCACAATAATGCAACTCTTTTAAATTAAATTTGAGAACAAAAGCTTCTAGAATGCAAAATCCACTTGCTTTCTTAAAGAGGGAGGAAAGATTCTTATTTGTCCTGATGGGCCTATAGCAAAAGTAAGTTTGGCTCACTTTTTTCACATGATTGTCCTGTCCCTATTGGTTTGATAGTCCTGTAACAGTGTTAGAGGGCTCTAAGTGAATGCTTAACTCTTCCTGGCTTAAAATAGTAAGGTCCTAACAGGACCTTTTGTATGTAAAGGTCTTTTAAGTTGAGAGAAAATTTATGTGTGCTTGTGCATGTTTGTATGTTGAAGTATCAATAATTTAGTATATGATATTGTCAAGTGAAAAATCAGAAAGATTATAGGGAATATCATCATATTTTAGGTACTATGATTGGCATTATGATTCGGGTGTACAGCTATGAACAAGATGTACAGATTGTAGGATCCTATATTCTATCAGGAATTTTCTGAACCAAAGTGATGACTAAATTGGTAACAGGCACAATGATAAATGCTGCACAAAATTTTTTTTATTTGAAGCTAAGAGAGGGGCATGAAAGAGATCCTCCCTCACAGTTACCAGAAGGAGCCAACCCTTGACAGTCTGAGTTTGGACTGTGAGGCTCCAGACTATGAGACAAAAATTTTCTGTTCTTTAAGCCCCCCAGTCTGTGGTACCTCATTGTGGCAGCCTGAGCAAACTAATATACAGACAATCTGTAGCAACAAATCGTGATACATGATACACAGGCAGAGAATGATCGAAATGTTTCACCTATACACTTTCTATACCCTACCAGTGGCATGTTTATTTCACCATTTTATTTTTAACTTGTTTCTGCTTTTTATTGTCATCATGCTTCTCTTTCAAACAGCATCTAATCAAGTCTTGGATTTTTATTTATTTATTTTTTTTATTTACTTATTGATTCATTGAACAAAAATGGAGGACAGCTATTGTTTCAAGGGTTGTACACAAAGTAGAGTCACACCATCTGTGCTTTCTTGCATGTACACAGAGCAATGATATCTGTCACACACTCTGTTATTGATTTTACCCCCCACCCACCCCCCACCCCTCCCTTCCCTCTATGCTAGCTATCTTTCCTCCATTCTTGCCATCTTTCCCACCCACATTATGCATCATCATTCATTTATCAGAGAGACCATTCGGCTTTTGGATTTTTGGGATTGGCCGATCTCACTTAGCATAACAGTTTCCAACATCATCCATTTACCTACAAATGTCATAATTTTATTCTTCTTTATGGCTAATGTTCCATCGTGTATATATACCACAATTTCTTTATCCATTCATCTACTGAAGGGCATCTAGGTTGATTCCACAATCTAGCTATTGTGAATTGAGCAGCTATGAACATTGATGTGGCTGCATCACTGAGGCAATCTGATTTTAAGTCCTTTGGGTATAAGCCAAGGAGTGGGATAGCAGGGTCAAATGGTGGATCCATTCCAAGTTTTCTAAGGAATCTCCACACTGCTTTCCAGAGTGGCTGCACCAACTTGCACTCCCACCAGCAATGTATGAGTGTACCCTTTTCCCCACATCCTCGCCAACACCTGTTGTTGCCTGTGTTCTTGATAAAAGACATTCTAATTGGGGTAAGATGAAATCTTAAGGTGGTTTTGATTTGCATTTCTCTTATAACGAGTGATGTTGAACATTTTTTCATAAATCTGTTGATTGCTTGTAGATCTTCCTCTGTAAAGTGTCTGTTCATTTCCTTGGCCCATTTATTGATTGGGTTATTGGTGTTCGTGGTGTAAAGATTTTTGAGTACTTGGTAGATTCTGGAGATTAGTGCTCTATCCGAAGGGTGTGTGGCAAAGATTTTCTCCCACTCTGAAGGCTCTCTCCTCACATTGCTGATTGTTTCCTTTGCTGAGAAGAAGCTTTTTAGTTTGACTCTATCCCAATCATTGATTCGTGCTTTTATTTCTTGCGCTTTGGGAGTCATGTTAAGGAAATCTGGTCCTAGTCCAACATGATGAAGATTTGGACCTATTTTCTCTTCTATTAGGTGCAGAGTCTCTGGTCTGATTTCTAGGTCCTTGATCCACTTTGAGTTGAGTTTTGTACAGGGTGAGAGAAAAGGGTTTAGTTTCATTTTGCTGCATATGGATTTCCAGTTTTCCCAGCACCATTTGTTGAAGAGGCTGTCTTTTCTCCATTGCATGTTTTTGCCTCCTTTGTCAAGTATGAGATACCTGTACTTATTTGGGTTTGTCTCTGTGTCCTCTATTCTGTACCATTGATCTACCTGCCTATTTTGGTACCAATACCATGCTGTTTTTGTCACTATTGCTCTGTAGTATAGTTGGAGGTCTGGTATTGTGAAACCCCCTGCTTCGCTCTTCTTGCTAAGGATTGCTTTAGCAATTCTGGGTCTCTTATTCCTCCATATGAATTTCATGATTGCTTGCTCTATTTCTATAAGGTCCATCATTGGGATTTTAATTGGAATTGCATTGAATTTGTATAGCATTTTTGGAAGTATGGCCATTTTGACAATATTAATTCTGCCTATCCAAGAACATGGGAGATCTTTCCATCTTCTCAGATGCTCTTTAACTTCTTTCTTTAGCGTTCTGTAGTTCTCAGTGTAGAGGTCTTTCACATCTTTTGTTAGATTGATTCCCAAGTATTTTATTTTTTTTTGAGGTTAATGTGAATGGGGTAGTTTTCCTAATTTCTCTCTCAGAGGATGCATCACTTACGAATAAAAATGCATTAGATTTATGAGCATTAATTTTATATCCTGCTACTTTGCTGAATTCATTAATGAGTTCCAGAAGTTTTCTGGTGGAATTCTTAGGATCTTCTAGATAGAGAATCATGTCATCAGCAAATAGGGATAGTTTGATCTCTTCTTTTCCTATTCGTATTTCTCTAATTTCTTTGGTCTGTCTAATTGCTCTGGCTAGAGTTTCAAGAACAATGTTGAATAGTAGTGGTGAAAGAGGGCATCCCTGCCTTGTTCCAGTTCTCAGGGGGAATGCTTTCAATTTTTCTCCATTTAGAATGATGTTAGCTGTGGGCTTGGCATAAATAGCCTTTACAATGTTAAGGAATGTCCCCACTATCCCTATTTTTTCTAGAGTTTTGAACATGAATGGGTGCTGTATTTTATCAAATGCTTTCTCTGCGTCTATTGAAATAATCATGTGGTTCTTGACCTTAAGTCTGTTGATGTGGTGAATTACATTGATTGATTTCCGGATGTTGAACCAACCTTGCATCCCTGGGATGAAACCCACATGGTCATGGTGCACTATCTTTTTAATATGTTTTTGTATGCGATTCGCTGGAATTTTGTTAAGAATTTTTGCATCTATGTTCATTAGAGATATGGGTCTGAAATTTTCTTTCCTTGATGTGTCCTTCTCTGGTTTTTGTATCAGGGTGATACTAGCTTCATAGAATGAGTTTGGAAGGGTTCCCTCCTCCTCTATTTCATGAAATACTTTGAGGAGTATTGGAATGAGCTCTTCTTTGAAGGTCTTGTAGAACTCGGCTGTGAATCCATCTGGTCCCGGACTTTTCTTTGTTGGTAGGCTTTTGATGACTTCCTCTATTTCATTGCTTGAAATTGATCTATTTAAGTTGTGTATGTCCTCCAGATTCAGTTTGGGTGGCTCATATGCCTCTAGGAACCTGTTGATGTCTTCCAGGTTTTCTATTTTGTTGGAGTATAAATTTTCAAAGTAGCTTCTTATTATATTTTGTATTTCAATTGTGTCTGTTGTAATATTTCCATTTCCGTTACGAATTTTAGTAATTTGGACTTTCTCCTTCTCTTTGTTAGCGTGGCTAAGGGTTTATCAATTTTGTTTATTTTTTCAAAGAACCAACTTTTTGTTTCGTCAATTTTTTGAATTGTTTCTTTTGTTTCAATTTCGTTGATTTCAGCTCTGATTTTGATTATTTCCTGTCTTCTACTACTTTTGGTGATGATCTGTTCTTCTTTTTCTAGGGCTTTGAGCTGTAATGAGAAGTCATTGATTTGTTGACTTTTCATTCTTTTATTAAATGCACTCTCTGCAATGAGCTTTCCTCTTAGCACTGCTTTCATAGTATCCCAGAGATTTCGATATGTTGTATCTTCATTCTCGTTGACCTCTAAGAATCTTTTAATTTCCCCCCTAATGTCTTCTGTTATCCATGTATCATTCAATAGCATATTATTTAATCTCCAGGTCTTAGAGTAGTTTCTGTTTCTAACTTTCTCGTTGATGTCTAATTTCATTCCATTATGATCTGATAGTATACAAGGTAGTATCTCTATGTTTTTGTATTTGTTAAGAGTAGCTTTGTGGCATAACATATGGTCTATTTTAGAGAAGGACCCATGAGCTGCTGAGAAGAAAGTGTATTCGCTTTTTGATGGATGGAATATTCTATATATGTCCATTAAGTCCAAATTAGTGATTGTGTCATTGCGTCCTATAGTTTCTTTATTCAATTTTTGTTTGGAAGATCTGTCCAACGGTGACAGAGGAGTGTTAAAGTCTCCGAGTATTATTGTGTTTTGGTCTATTTGATTCCTGAAATTGAGAAGGATCTGATTGACATACATGGATGTGCCATTGTTTGGTGCATAAATATTTATGATTGTTATGTCCTGTTGATTTATGCTACCTTTAAGCAATATGAAATGTCCTTCTTTATCCCTTCTGACTATCTTTGGTTTGAAGTCTGCTTTGTCTGAAATGAGAATGGAAACCCCAGCTTTTTTACTCAGTCCATGTGCATGGTATGCTTTTTCCCAACCTTTCACCTTTAGTCCGTGAGCATGTTTTTCTATGAGATGAGTCTCTTGAAGGCAGCATATTGTTGGGTCTTTCTTTTTAATCCAGTCTGCCAGTCTATGTCTTTTGATTGATGAGTTTAGGCCATTTACATTCAGGGTTATTATTGAGATATGACTTGTATTTCCTGTCATTTTAGCTTTTTTAGGGTTTTTAGCTTAACTTTGTTTCTCCTTTGGTTGACTCTTTCTTTAGGGTAGTTCCTCCCCATGGTGACCGAGATTGTTATTTTTCATTTCTTCCTCTTCGAATATTTTGTTGAGAATGTTCTGTAGGGCAGGCTTCCTCTTTGTGAATTCTTTAAGCTTTTGTTTATCATGGAAGGATTTTATTTCGTCATCAAATCTGAAGGTAAGTTTTGCTGGATATAAGATTCTTGGTTGGCATCCATTTTCTTTCAGAGCTTGAAATATGTTGTTCCAGGCCCTTCTTGCTTTTAGGGTCTGGGCTGAGAAATCTGCTGATATCCGTATTGGTTTCCCCCTGTAGGTAATCTGCTGCTTTTCTCTCGCAGCCTTTAAAATTCTATCTTTGTTTTGTATGTTAGGTATTTTCATTATAATGTGCCTTGGTGTGGATCTGTTGAAATTCTGTGCGTTTTGGTGTCCTGTAGGCCTCTTGTAATTGATTTTCCATCTCATTCATCATATTTGGGAAATTTTCTGATATTATTTCATTGAACAGATTGTTCATACCCTTGGTTTGTATCTCTGTGCCTTCCTCAATCCCAATAACTCTTAAATTTGGTCTTTTCATGATGTCCCATATTTCTTGGAGGTTTCGTTCATGATTCCTAACCATCTTCTCTGTTTGTTCGACTTTGTTTTCAAGATTAAATATTTTGTCTTCATTGTCTGAGGGTCTGTCTTCCAAGTGATCTATTCTGTTAATTATGCTTTCTATTGAG